>VZRV01007609.1:403532-657594 GCA_013398115.1 Falcunculus frontatus | reverse complement strand
GGGGGGTACGGGGGGCGGCCGTGGGTCTGTCCGCGGCTTCGCGCCCTTTGCGGGGAGCGGCGCTGCCCGGGCCCCCCCCGCGCGAGCCGTAACCTTGGGCTCCTCCAGCCGCGATGGACGTGCGCGAGCGTGTGGGGCTGCCACGAACGTGTGGGGCTGCCACGAACGTGTGGGGCTGCCGGCCATGCAGGGCTGTCACCAACGTGTGGGGCTGTCACCCATGAGCGTCTGTCACCGTGTGGGTCCCTCACATCCGTGTGGGGCTTGTCGGACGCGTGTGTCTGTCACATACGCGTGTCTGTCCTCCGTGTGGGTCTGTCATGCATGGGTGTGTGTCACATAGGTGTGCCTGCGTGTCACGCATGTCTGTGTGTGACATACATGTTACGGCTGTGCGCACACTTGTGTGTGCGTGTCACATTCACGTATGTGTGTGCACACACACGCGTGTCCGTGTGCTCCGTGTGTGTGGATCCGTGTGTGGATCCCAGTGTGTGTGTGCCTGGCGATTGGAGTCTTCCCCTCATCCTCGCTGCTGTAGTTTCTGAGTGTATCCGGATTTTGTCAGTGCTGGGCGGTATGACAAATGTTTCTGTGTAGTTAAGTATAACTTTCTTGCAGTGGGTTTTTTTTTTCTTCCTTTTTTTTCTTGTTTTTTTTTTTTTCCTTTTTATTTTTCCTTTTTTTTTTTTCCCTGGGAGGAAGATTGGCTCACCTTTGAAGATTGTTTGTTTTCTTTCATATATATCCAAAGGTCTCTGGGGATACAAGTGCTCCTGTTGCCTCTGTCTGTGTGGTTATAATTTACAAGACGTTTTTAAATCACTTAGTGGTAATTTTCAAAGCAAGGTGCAAAAGCAATGTTTCCATTTCTATTCCATAGCCATTCCAAGGCTGTGCACTCTATTCCATGCACAACTTTGAATTATGTGCAGTCAGACACCTGTTACTTAATCCTGTTTATCCTTTCCAGTTACAGTTATTCAGCCTTGGCTTCTTTTTTTTTTTAATATCTCAAAATAAATTACAAATATTCTTTTATGCTGGCATCTAGTAGAAACCCAGGGATCTAATGTGCTTGTGAGGTATTTGATGTGTGTTTGGTAGGTAATACTTTCTCCAAAGGAGATGATTTTAGAAAGTTATTGAATAATCTTTATCTCAGGGGGAGTTAATATAATGTTAAAGTGTCCATGGGGAAGGATCTGTAGGAAAGGTGGATGGTAGGGGCTACACAGAGTCAGTCTCACACAGTAAAGTGCGCATCATCCTCTCTTAATACGTAAATAACATTTCTGTTTCTCAAACTTTGCTTGCTGTTGCACCATGGAAATTTCAGTTTAATAATTGGTGCTAACGAGGGTCCTCGGGAAAACGTCGCATTTCGGATCCTGTGAGAGGATGGAGCAGATTCTTTCGTAACACGTTTGCGTTTAGGGTTGAATTCTGTAGTTTACCTGAGCAGTGTTAGGAAGCTGATACTACTCACTTAGGGTAATTTCTCCAACTTCTGGAAGTGTCATGGCCACAGACTTGCGGGCTTTCACCAGATCAAGGGTACCTAATAGTGCCATGTACCACAAAATAATTATTGTTATATGGAGCTGAGCAATTTTGTGTTGTACAGAGACAGTTTCTAAATACGAGTTGGGAACAGATTTATTCCTCCCTGCAACTGGTAACTTTGTGAAGTAATTAAAAATAAATTACAGAGCTCTAGGATGAGAATTCTCTTCCACAGCCATTAATACCACCGTGCCTTCACGTGTCAGTTTTGATTCATCTCCTGATGATATCGCTAAAAAGCAGGTGTTGATATGAAAGTCAAACCTCTGGTGAAATTATAACTGTGTGGCTGTCAAAATAAAATGTGAATGTCTGATTTGATTGCTGGCTGTGGATACGCACTTGGTAAAGTAACAATGCCTTTTATTTTAAAGACATGCGCCCACGCACAGGAGCTTTGTTCTAAAATAGTGTTTTCTGTCATGAATTTATGCATAACCTAGACTCTCTGCTTTTTCTTAGAATGCAGGGAAGACAGAACCTTGAAGGGGAAGACAGAAAGACCAAAAGGGGCAGGAAAGAGAAGTCATTTGAATTTCCCGTACTGACAGAGGAAATACTTCTTTGTTATGTTTCACACAAAATATTGTGTTGTTTTCACCTTTTCAAAAACAATGGCGAGTTGTTTGGGCTTGATATACACTGCTGACTTCTGTTGCAGACTTTGGGCATTTGGTCCGGTAATGTCTGGCTGTGATGATGAACTTGGGGCTGTGCTGGAAGTCTGTCAAGTATTTGTTACAGCTGTGTAGGAGCTGATGGCTTCATTTTCACCAGGCTTAGGCATACCGTGTTGAAAACTTGTAGGGATATAAGTTTTGTGCTTACCTAAACGACTTGTTTTATATTGCTTTTTCATTTTTTATCTTGTCATTTTCTTCGTGGTCTTTTCGAATTGTTCAGCGGTTTGCTTCCTTGGTGGTTTTAACAGCTCAATTGCTATTCCTTCCTGTTCGTAATTTGCCAGAGACTGAAGTCTGAAACTGCTGGTTTAATATTTTCCTTAAAATTGAATTAATCCCTTTTCTAGAGGAAAGGGAGGAAGGGACAGAGGATGACTTATGAGAATTTTAGAAATGAGAACCAAAACTTAACGCAGGCATCTTACCTAAGAGAGACTACTTACGAAAATTGTACCTCATTGATGTCGGAGAAGGCTGGTTTCCTCTGTAGTTTCAATCATCTGTCCCGTTAGATTTTGGGAAGTGTTGTAAATTGGTTTAGAAGTGAAATTTTCCAAGTCATAAAATCTCTGGTTGGTCGTTAGTGGAAATCATTACGAAGGGTTGCGTAAGCATTATTTGTAGGATGGCTAATCAGCAGCCTGGGCTTAGTTCCATTCTCTAATAAATAGATGCATTGTGCTACTTCAAAAATTGCAAAATTGATGGCTTGAATACGTTTACTAATTTTGCAAGATACGTAATGCATCTGGTTTGGGGAAGACTCTTTGATGTCTGCAGGAATTGCACACAGTGGAGGTGTTTATGATCCAGCCTGTTACCTCTTCAAAAGTTTTTTGATTATACTGTTTAGGACATCTTATTCTTATGAAAGATTCATGCATAGCACCACATCAAAATTACCTATGTGCGTGCATCAAAGGCTCAGATAAATTTTGTTTGGCAGGACTTTCTGGGAGCAGGTTTTGTGGTCCTCTTGCTTCTGCAGAAAAAGAATGTGATTTTTGGGCTTTGTATTCCAAAGAGCTGACCTGTAGAGGGTTAGAATACATGGGATATCAACGGTATAAATACCAAAGATACTGTGCTTTGGCGTTAACTATCCTGCTTTGCTTATGTCTTGCCCTGTGAACACTAAATTATGAAAATCTATCTTGTTGGTCCTCACCCATCTTCTTATGGTGGTAGTGGTTTCTGGAAGTTTAGTCAGTATGGGTAAAGAAGCTTGTGAAACTGTGGAAGAAGACAGATTCCCAGCCATTCTGGAATTAATTAATTAGGCCTAGTGGTAAGTTCCTTGTTCCAGAAAGACATGCTAATGTATCTAAGTGCCTGGAACAGGGTGCCGCAACATGGGAAACAGCATCAGGCCAACCCTTTTGGTGCTGTCCTTAGAACACTAATGCCAAAAATCTGCAATTTTCAGGGCAAGATGCTCCCTAGCGGCTTATGTGAGTCACAGAAATAGATGGTGCAGCACAACTGTGGCTTTAGAGATTCCTCTCCAGGAGACTTCTGGGTGAGGGGCTGCCGATATTTTCCCTGCGAGGGATCTTGGAGGAAAATCAGTACTTCATGCCCTCCTTTGGAAGACCAAAATCGGCTTGTATGAGGTAGTGAAGTGCTGTGGCTTCTTTTGTCAATTTGCCTTACAAGTCATTCTACGTATCAGCCACTGAAAGAAGTACTTGTTAAAGTTGTACCTGTGCAACAGCAAAAGAATCGTGATTTTTGGAGAAGAATGAGACCAAACCTTCATCTTCCTCTCCTCTGAAGAGCCTCCTAGACTAATATGAACTCATAGTGTCCTGTTTCCCTTGTTACTAGTCTTGGATAAATAGTATTTGTGCACGGTTATAATGTTTTATTTTACCTTTGGAGTTGTAGGAAGCACCAGTCAGTGTTCCTGTGAGAGACAGCCTGTTCCTGGGGAGCAGTGCGGGTGTCACTGGAAGGTTAGGTTGCCTTACTGTAGAGTATCTGCTCATGAAAAGGGAGAAGTACGAGGTATCCAGCCTTTAAGGCCACTTGCCTTTTGCATGGTTTAGGTTTCTGTGGCAGATGGGGCCGTTCCTTTGATCTCTTTGTGGTTTCCCATTCTTTTCCATTGCCAGTCAGTGTTGTTAAGCTCAGCCATGATCCTGTCCCACCTCTGACCGATGGCTGGTCGTGGGACAGACACCACTGATCACAAAGACCATGGATATGGCGTGGAGCATCCCTTGTCCTCCCCGTTTCATGACCACCTCGTAGGTGAATCCATAATCTGACGTCATGCAATTGCTCCATGCTGCCTGATAAAAAATCTGTAACCCACAAGTGCTCCTAATTCCTCACAGTGTGTCTCTCACCTTTCTTTTTGCAATAGCCAGGAATCAAAATGTGAGTTAAGAAGTTGGTTGGCAGCTGTCAAATATCCAAAGTTAGAGCCTTGCTTTCAATTTTATATGGGAGGTATAATTGTACCACCATGAGGCCCTTTACCTGGAGAGCCGAGAGTCCCTTGTTTGATCTTTCCCCAGAATAAGAGCCTGTTCTTTCCTCAGTAACAATAACTGGGAGCTTTAGGCAAATGAGGTGAGACAGCCTGTGTGGAATGTGCTCTATTGTGAGGTCTGTTTGTGGAGTGGTGGAAATTGGTGTTGCTGAAGTAACCACGTCCCTTTGCCCTCTCGATTCTGAAGAAACTGGTTCTGTTCAGTTGACTTTGGGGCTCTCAAATTGTAACTTGCTTTGTGAGCCAGCCTTGCAACTTAGAAGACCATGAGAAGATGTGTAAGATTATAGATGCTGGATTAAAAAGGGACTGTTCAAATTAAATCCTCTACGTTGTTCCTTCTCAGATGTTGTACTAATATACTGTTTACTTGAAAAGTCTTAATCTAGGCTTGGTGTTGCTATTCTGTTGTTTTTATGTGTAACACCTTTTGAAAGTATGAAGATAAAAAATTTACAAATGTCATCCACCCATCAAATAGTTACATAAAAGTAATTTATGTCCGCAGTTGGTTTAGCAGCCAAGAGAGAATATATTCAGCTTCAGAAATGTTTGGGTGCACTTTAGTAAGGAGGAAATGGGCATGAGAAAGATATTTAAGAGCAGGCTCTTCATTCTTGAAGTTATAGATAAATTTCCTTTTCTACAATTTCTACATTCAACTTGAGCACACACGCTCCTGCAGACTGGAAGCAATCAGCCAGGAGGTCAGCGACTAATAAAGGAGGCAAAAGAGAATAAGGACTTGAAAGGTTAATGAGGAGCATCTCTTGGATTCCAGTGATCTGGAGTTTCCATGATCCTGTGAACACTGATGATGTGGAAAATAACAAGTAATAAGGGAGTTCTCTGACACGTAAGCTGTGGTCTTGAACAAGATAAGTCGGATGAAAGAACTTCTCATACCAAAGTGGCAATTTTTTCCGCCTTGATCTTGTAGACCATTCCAAAACTCTATGGGTTTTTCTGTTCCCATTTTTCTACTTCTTGAACATTTTAATTTCCCATGCCTGAAACTGCCATGTCTCTCACATTTGCCTTTTGGTTTTCTTTCCCAGGCTTTTGGGGACGTGGCTGCATGTGCTGTACTTGTTGCACGTACAGATGTTCTGTGCTCTCAGCTGAGGCTGTGTGCTGGGTGCAGGGTGCTTGCCTCCATCTCTGCCATTAGACTGCTGCTGCCACTGCTAAAAGGAGACAGAGGGAAGAAAGGAATTGATAGCTGCAGAGAGAGCCTGTTTGTTTTGAAATACACAAATTGGGATAATTCATGCGGAATTCTTCTCGGTGAAGTGTGAGTTGAAATGGAATATGAATGCCTTATTGGGAAGTAGGAAATAGAGCCATGGAGTGGTTTCTTTGGCAAGGCTAACGTGATCTGTTGAACCCAACAGAATTGGTATAATTTTTTCTATAAAGGACCGTGATCATGGAAAGAAAAGCATTTCTGAAGAAGGTGGGGAGAGAGGCTGCTGAATTCTCTGTAGGTTTGTTTGCAGAGATGAGACGGAAGCGCACATCTGTTAAAGGAGAGGTTAGGTAGCACGATGTGGTGACTGCAAGGCAGGAGGAGGCTGTTGGATGATTTGATTTTACTATTTGTTTTTCAGATATAGTTCTTGAGGATTAGTGCAGATTAATTGGGTGCTCTGGTGGATTTGGAGAGCTGTACTGCATGTCTGACATCAGCAAAGAATAGACTGAGTAATTATTGCTTTCTGGTCTTTCAGCCCGTGTTATTTGTGTACTGCTTCCCTAGCAAAAGATGTTTAGAAATAGTTGTCATACGTTAAATGACAAGGGAAGATGGAATGTGGTTGCAGGTGTATCAGAGCAGATTGCAAATGAGGCGCTGCAGTCTGGCACAGGAGCTCTGAGTTGCAGGTAACGTGGATACTTTGGCACCCCTGCTTGGCTTGTCGTTTTCACCCTGGAAATCTCCCGTATCCGTGGATGCTGCAGGTGCGGTGAAGCTCTCGGAAATTCCCCTCGGCGTGTCTGCCATCCCTCACATGATGCTCTTATCTGCTTTGATTGGAGAATTCCCGGGCTGGAGGAGAAGGTGGGGGTTTCGTGGGGCGGGGAGCGGTGTGACCTGGGAGAACAACAGAGGGCTCAAATAGGGCAGCCCGGGCGGGAGGAGGCTCAGCTGCGGCTCGGTGTCCCGGGGGTGCTGCCGGTGCCATATTCCCCCGGGCACAGCAGCTGGGGCTCGGGGACCCTGGCGGCCTCCTCTGCTTGCTCTGGGGCTGGCAGGAGCAGCCCCCGCTGTACATCTGCGTTTGCCCAGGGGAAGGTCCTGGAATCTCTCTGCTGCAACTGAACTGATACAGAGATTCATTTCCCTTTTTCCCCAAGCCCTTCAAATCTGGCAGTATGTAGCAGAGCCTGGCTGTTCTTTTTGCTGATGCTCTCGGGTTTGGCTATGAAATACAGAGTAGCTTTTTGATGACCTGTGACTGTACTAGGTGGCCGGGAAGAGAAAAACCTTCTGAGAAGACCTTGGCCCAGGTGAGGACAAACTGGGCAAAGTTTTTTTCAATGGTACAGGGTGCTGCTTCCCTGCATTCACACATCACTGGTATAATTTTGCTTTTCTCAAGCAGACTCCTGTCTACTTGGATGCTTCCTAAAGTATTGTGTATGTTTGGCTCTGCATGCTTTTAATTTTTTTTGTTGTTGTTGTTTGTTTTTCTTTGCAAACTGAGAAAGTGCTGGAATTGGCGTATGTGCCAAGCCTGGTAAACAGATGTTGATAAAATGGTCTCCTTTGAGATATCCTAATGAGAGCATGAGCTTAACTGGAAAAGCCATATAAAAAGAGTTTGTGTGCTGTTTCATCTGTGTGTCTTTATACAAGAAAATGTCTTAAATTAGTCTTTGCATCAGGTAGTGGAAGTATTTACACTGCTTTTATGGGAGTGATACCATCTCTTCCCTGTGGAATTAGTGAAGACTGACACGTGGAAGAAGCATATGGTGCTCAGCTGGCCTTGCCCCGGGGAGAGTTAATAAGTTGGTGTGGTGCTGGTGGGCTCTGTGACCCGTGTTGGTGCTTCTGTGAGCGGGTGTATGGACTGTGTGCTTGGGAGACAGGACCCCCAGTGGCACTCCTATGACCTCAGCTGCTAATGATGATCACAGAGATGTCTGGATCCGGCTGGGAATGAAGATGCACAGAGGCTTAGAGAGGTAGGAAAGGGTAACAGCAGGATCAGTGCTTCACATTCTGCCTTTATCTCTCAGGAGAGCTGGGTGATCATTACTGTGGAGAAAGGCTGGGTGTTGTTCCTATTGCACGTTTGTGTTTGCTGGGTATGGAAGGGGTAAATCTTCGGGTCTGGTTGAGTTCATTTGGAAGAATTCTTGCTAATGAAGTCTGTACTGCAGGATTGTGGTCCCTATGTGGATAGAGGAATCACAGCTCGCATAGACCTTTACCTGGTAGTCCAGATCATGTGAAAAAACTTTGTATTCTCTGCTGCATCTTCATTTTCAGTGCTGATTCTTTGAATTGCAGTCTCAGAAAAGAGATGATCTGTTGAGTTTTGGCTAGAGCGACAGTCTACCAGTTGATTTATTCAGGGTTTTGGGGGAAATTTTTTTGCAGTTTTTTTTTTTCTTTTCTTTAAAGACTTGAAAAAGTTTGTTTTTCTTATTTATAATGATTTTTTGTTTGTTTGTTTTGTGTGGATTCCTGTGTATTAGTTTCTTACAGCTTTCCCATGATGAACTAAAAGCCTCATGTAACCTAATTGCATTTCCAGATGTGGGGAAATCAGAAGTATATGTTTGCAGTAATTCTTTGCTATACAAACACATGTATTTATTTTGTAAATGCTTCTTGTATTTTAAAACATGTGAGGTGAAATCAGTACTTTACAGGAGTAGCTGCGAATTGGCATGAAATAGGTTACTTCTGAAAAAAAAAGTGAGCTTTATTGCTGGGGATTTTTTTTTTTAATGAAGCCTGTGACGCTTCAGTTTTCAAAACTGAAGCAATCTGCCAAGAAATACATGCTCTGATTTATATACCTTTGATTTAGTTATGCTCAGTTTGTAAACAGTGCCTGGTAATCTTCCCCGATCTCATCCTGCTTTAATTTCTAATTTAACAGTGAAAAGACACTGCTCACTTTAATCTGGAATAACCACCTCCCCTCCCCGCAGCAGAATGACTGAATAATAATATTGTGAAAACAAAGGTCTAAGTGCAGCTTTCAGATACCTGACACATAAAAAACATCAATTGAATTGATCTGAAATTATGTGGAAAAACATACAGGTAGTTTTTCAGGTAATTCTGAATCATCAAATGATTGATTCTGTGAGTGGTTTTCTTGCAGTTAGGTGCTGAGCAGTGCTGAGCAGTGTGGCAATACTTTAAGGTTTTTGAAAACTGGAAAACAGTTTTTGATACTCACAGGTACGAATGTCAGAGGAAATTGCATTGCTGTGTTAGCAGTTACATTATTTGGTTTTAAGGAGTTGGCTCCATCCCACTGTAGTTTAGTGTCAGAATGTTTGCTGGGTATTTTCATTCTCTTGTTTTTAGTGGAATTGTTTTCTTTACAGAAGACAATAGTACAAGATATGAGACTTTTTTTTTTTTTTTTCCCTAGTTGTGTGAAACTACATTAGCCTTTTTGCGGGTTTAGTTTTTGAATTATTTAATTTTCACAGAATCAGGCTGGGAAAGATCTCTCAGACCATTAAATCCAACCTATGACGCAACACCACCATGGCACTGAGTGCCACGTCCAGCCTTTCCTTAAACACCTCCAGGGGTGGTGACTCCACCACGTCCCTGGGCAGCCCATTCCAGTGTCTAATCAGCCTTTCTGTGCCTAAACCTCCCCTGGTGCAGCCTGAGACCGTGTCCTCTTGTCCTGCCACTGGTTTCCTGGGAGAAGAAGCCAAACCTCACCTGGCTACAACCTCCTTTCAGGGAGTTGGAATCCCTTCATATAAAAGGATGTATCTAAAAGAATAGCCCATACCTTTAGCAGCATTTAAATGCTCATGAAGACCTTCATGAATAATTTGAAATTTTAACCAAAACTTGCATCTTGAAGGTGTTGCTTTGCCTGGCTCCTTTGAAAGATCTGTGGAGGTATTTCTTCAAAGCATTACCAGAAGTAATGATCAGAGCAAGGTGTCAATTTTGTGTTTGTTTTTTTGGGTTTTTTAAAGAGCTATAAAACTATATACCTAAAAAGTTTTAAAATTGTGGACCTATTTTTTCAGGCGAGCTACATGTCCTCCTTAAAAAGTGATTGGTAATTTAAATTATAACCACTTTTCTGGTAACATTTCTTGATTTCATAAACCATTACCTGAAATGTTTCAGTTACTGAAAAGCCAATTTACAGTTTCAATTAAAAAGTGCTTCTGTATACATGAATAACACATTAATTACACAAATAAATTTCTGGCTGCTTTTCTTTTTTAGAAGTTGATGAAAAGATGATGCTTCTCAGTTAATTTTAAATAATTTAAAGGAAGTCTTATTTAAACATCACTGAAAGTGGATTAATCCTTTTCTTCCTTCCATCTCTTCCTGCTATCATCACATCTTGGGTTTTAGAAACTGAAGAATGTTGTCTAAAGGGCTTTGGCAGGGAATGTTTTGCTTATCTCAGTGGTCTTCAGTCCAGCTGGTAATTAGCACTTCCCTTAGTGACTGAGACATAATTTTAACAAGATTTGGCTGTTCCTTTTCAGCACTGTCTATTGACAGAGCGTGGGTGTTGCAAGCAAGTAACCAGAGTTCATTTGAGTCTTGCATCTCAAAATTCAATTCAAAATCATCGTGCCTCATCTAAGGGGCCTTTTGGATGGTTGTTGAAATTTATCTGTTCTCTCTTGCTGTAATACTGTTGTGACTGGGTTTGTGCATCTGCAGTTTTATCAGGGATGATTCATAGGCCAAAATGGTGTTTGTCCACTTAATGCTTCATTCCTTGCCCCTTTCAAAGGGGAAATAATAGGGAAAAAGCTATTCTATCTGATAGATAATAGCTTCTCTTTTATTGTTTGGCAGTGTGTGTTTTACTTTTTTTTTTTTTAATCTTGAAATTTGACCTGACAAAACAAAGGTAACGAGAATCCAAATAGTGTCAGGACTTGGCAGGGGAATGTGCCATGTATGAGAAATAAAACTGACTGAGTACAGCACACTGCAGGTGCACAAACCCAGCCCTTCAGAGCTGGAGATTGATTAAATCAGTCTGTAGACTTTGCAGGTGAAATAGTTCATTTGGCTTCAGAACTTTATTTGTTCCCTATGCGCTACACATCCAATGGGGCTCCGTTTATCCCTTCCAAAGGAAAGTGTCCACCCATAAAGCTGGCCCAAGCCTTCTCGTTTGTAAGATCACATGTCAAAAGATTTGACTTTTTCAGGATGGAGAGGTACTGCTGGAATTTTAGATGACCATGCTGAGCCTGATATAATTTCAAAACTAATTTTTAGCTCAATTTCAGCAGAGCAAGGCGTGGCTGTTAGGACACATTTGATCCTGTAGGAGGAATGGTAATATTCCTGAGTTAGAACAGGTAACCCTTTGTGACACAGGAGGAGAGGGGCCCAGCCTGAAAGCTCTTTATTTGTTGCTTGGTATTGTTTTAGTAATTCCACCACCTAGTCCCCTTTCCCTCTCCCTATGTCTTTTGGGCATGGGCATAGCTGGTTGAAGTGCACTTTAAAAATCAGGTTTCTTTGTTCTAAAGCAGGACTTGGGTTAAATACAGTAAGACACACACCCTCACCCACAGTGTTCTGATTAGGTATTTTTTCAATACTTACCTTAAATGTCATGATAATGCCTGACATGAAGTCTCATCATCTTGTGAACCATGAGATCCAGAGCAGATTTCAGCAGTGCACATCAGAACAAGTGCATAGTTCCAGCCTTGAAAGTATGAACTGAAGTACAGCACAATGTAAATGTCAATTCAGGAATGTTAGGTAGGTTTGGTATGATCCCTTAAGGATTCTTTGTTCATGGCCTAAATTGCAAGGTTTCTGGGGCAGGGACTATCCTTGCATTATTTATTTTATGGCATTTATTACAACGCAGTCTTTATTATTTTTTATTTAACCTGGTTGGTGCCCATTTGCTGATACCTCAGATGAGAGAATACACTGCTACACAGCATTTTTAATTGGAGTAGATTTACAAAACTGATTTATGCAGGTTAAAAAGAAATGGCATCCATGTTGTTCAGTTCAACATGCTGAAGTACCTAAAGGTATAAAGCAGCTTTCAGACAATTTCATCTCTTTATACTCAAGTTGTTGAGACCTTTTTTAGCGTGGTGAGATGACTTCCCCAAAGCCTGCAGCCCATGTGTGTTAGCAACAGGGATCCTGGTAAATTACATCTTGACCTTGACTTGGAGATCAAAATGTAGCAAATCAGGGACATGGACACGTTCTACCAGGACAAAGTCCCAGGGGTGCAGATTAATGTATGGAGCAAGGCATTGCTTACACTGCTCCCCCTGACGTGCCATGCAATCTTAGAGGCCATTATCTTTAATACCTTTGTTATGCAACAGATCCAGTTTTGATTTGTAGCCCAGAAGGAGCAAAGTTTCAGTTTTAGAAGTACAGTCTGTTACAGGATATTTGTCAAGCAGTCTGTTTGCATATAGACATTGACAGCAGTCTTGCAGCAGAAATGAAAATGTGTTTCTTGGTGGTGTTTCTAAGTTTGAGGATTCCCTGTTTAAATCTTTTAAGTCAGAACATAACTCAGGAATGCCTTTTTTTTTTTTTTTCCCTTTGAGAATGGTATGGACACAGTCTGAATCAGCAAAGCTGGCTTCAAGGGACACTCAAGTCCAAACCATATGTGTGCATAAAAAGGAATTCTCTTTTGCAAAGAATCAAAGTAGCTGCGGACATCAGGCCTAACGCTGAATGTTTAAAAACTAATTTATATGGGTCGTGTAATTTCTGTTTCCTCCCTCTTTCTTTATGTTCTGCAAAAGGCACCGGACAGCAAACCCTGAACAAGCTCAACTGCGTGGTTGGATGAGAAAAGAAATAGAAGAGGCTGGGCAGAAACTGCGATCTTTCAAAGCAAAGATCTAGAAAGATGTTTCAGCTATGCTAAAAATTATTTACACTTTGCAGTCTTGCAGCTCTCAGTGATCTAATAGTGCTTCTGGAATCTCTTTTATAGGCGTTGTACATATTTGTTAAAAATGCTCCTTCACCCAAAGAATTTATTGCACTGGAATAGGAGGAGCCTAGAGCTGAACACAGTTTTTGGTATATAAGCAACAGGATAGAAGCGTGAAACATTTCCAGCTACATGTGGTTAAGATCAGCCTAAAAATTCAAGCTGCATGTTTTAATAATTTTTGATCAAGTGGGACTTCAAAGATTTTGACTTCCCTTTAAAGTGTAAATTTTTGCATTGGACAATGTAGCACAAACCACCTCTGGCTGCCATCAGATGAGATTTGCTTCAGTGCAGCCGGCAGCATCAGGCCCAGGATGTTTGCACAATGAGGCTTTGTAAACCTCCACTGCAGAGCTGCAATGCTTTGATCTGTTTACTGGACAAATCAAAATTAAACTGATGTCTCCCATTTATATATATTTATATATATTTATATATATATCTATTTTTTTTTTTTTTTTCCTTGGGAGAAACTAGCACTCAGGAAATCTGGCTGGCCATATCAGATTTTGCCCCAAGAAATTGCATTAGTATAAAAAAGAGGCATTGTACTCACAGCTTAATGTTTAAACTCAGTGTCAAAACGTTAGGGCAGAATAATGCAGACCGATAATGCAAATGGTTTTCTTGGGTGGGTTTCAACTCCTGTGCGAGTATCTGGGAGAATATGTTTACTTTCTTGCATTGAAATACCACGCTATTTCCATCACTGTAATGCCACTTTCAGCTAGCTGGTTGCAGCCAGGTTCAGCGATAAGCAATCAAAATTGTTTTGAAATGTATCTCTGTTTATTACAGTGTAACTTTTCTTTTATACTTCGTATTATCCAGTGACTAAACATGTTTACTTTAAACGGGCTATGTGTTCCAGGTGGGTAGAAGCAAAACAAAAGTGCGTTTGAGCCAGTTGTAATTAAATTTCAGCTCTGTACATTTTGTCAAGACAAGAAAAGCTGCTGGCATTTAAACCTTGCAATGCATTATGGAGTGACTACCAGGCAGATCCTCCTATGGAATTAAAACAAATTGGAAAGCAGAGTGAGAAAGGGGAAGAGAGATTTGTGTGAATTAAATGATTACAACCTGTGGTTTGCCAGGTTCTCTTGCTTTTGTTGATGATGTCTGGTTATGTAAACTTCTTCCCACCACTTTCTTCTTGAACTTGCAGCAAAGCAGTTTTGTGTGGTGTAACATCTGCTGGCATGAAAGTGGTTGTAAATAAAAAAAAAAAATCTTTACTGTGCAGCCCAGTAGGAAGGAAAGAGAGGATGGAAAGGAGCGTTCTCTAGAAACAGAGATGGCTTTAGTCGTTAATAATGTTTTATGAAATAATTTAAAAAATGTGATTGCCAAAAAAAGGGGATTGTATCAAGAACCTGAGTGCATCTATTTGGTATGTTTGGAAGAGTTTGCTGTTAAACTTTCCTGGAGGAACGTGCCCAATGGGATCAGCCGTGTTCTCTCCCAAGAGTGATGGGACCAAGAGGTTTCCATAAAATGATGGGCCCGTTCTGTGTTATTTTGCACTGTGCGAAATAATCTTGTATTATAGTATGGTATGTAATTATCTCAGTAAATATTCAGGGGGAAAAATAATGCTGCTTAATCCCTTTCTCTTGCTGTTGTGGAGGATTGGGATAATAAAAGCGTAGATCACAACATGCTACATTAGAGCTGCTGGCCTACATTTCAGAGCGAGATTGGCAAGGAGCAGGCTCCCAGTTTCTGGAACACGGAGTACATCCCAAAAAGAATGATTAGGCTGCAGTAGGATTGATGTGATGATGCTGAGCTTTCCCTGGAGACATTAGATTTTATCTTAGTGATATGAAGTGCTGGCAGCTGCTGGCTTGCTGGCCTGAAAGGAGTATCCATCCTCTTCCCATCTTTTCACCTGCTGCATGTTCCCCGGTGCCTGCATTAGCTGCCCGGTTTCCATGTTGGAGTCTAGGATTGCTCTTTCCTTTCTGTTCTCTTTGAATTATGATGAGACACCCTTAAACTTTACTCTTGGTTGGAGTGCAGGTTTTTATGATAATAATTAATTTCACTGGCCCGAGCAGAGTAAAAGCATTTACCCATAATTGACCTGGATTCTTTGTAATGCTGTAAATGAAGTCCTTGGATTGTTAATGCTTTCATCAGCAGTGAATAATTTCATAGATTGAAAACCTCTTAAACTACAGCATGATGATTTTGGTTGCAGAGAATTACTATAGGTGACTAAAAATTGAGTACTTTTTTTCCCCTAGAAAAAAAGATACTAACTTTTCTAAACCATAGGTAAAAGTCCCGGCAGGAGCTGCAGGATAGTATATAGTTATTACATCCAAGACACACTGAAATTCTCTGAGTCAAATTGCAGATTGTTCTTCTTAGTGCTATTACATTTGCATACTGAGAAGAGTTTGTAGAAACTGCTCTATATTGCACAAATGCTGCTGTTGTTTATTGCTTGGCTTAAATTATGTGGGGTTTATCCTCTAAATATAACTCATTCTTTGTAGAAAAAGGTCTAAAAGATTCTATTATCTCCAAATCATTTTGGAGGGTGCACTTTATTATCAATTTATATGCTTTTCATGAAATAGAATCTCTGGGCTCCAAGTACTTGACATCTCTGTGAAAATAGTCTGCCTGTTTTAGCAGTGCAGTGTCCTGAATCCTCCTCAGCAAACATCAAGGAGTGATTTTACCTTTCAATTTAGTTCTGTGCACATTGATCCTGAGTCAAGAACTATCTTGACTCACGATTTTCATGGCTGGAGGAAGATTAGGACTTAAGGGTGGGTTGTGTGTGGTACAAGGAGGAGGATGTGTGCTCTCTTTGAGTAATAAGTTTCTGACTTAGTGAAGCTGAATGCAACAGCCCTTGAGAGAATTCTGTGCTTTATGAAAGTGATTTCCATCATGGTATTCCTGTGACCATTAATTGTGTTTAACAGTGTGGTTACCCGCTTCTTTTGTCTGTTTTGGGAGTCATAGTGTCAGGTTTTTATTTACCTGGGCTAAACAGCCATCTGTGCCTGCAGTCAGTGCCATCCAGGTCAGAGTCAGTGCAGAAAAGGTGCAGAGCTATCTGAAGATGCTGCTGATCCTGTGGGTGAGTACACAAAATGTTCCAGAAAGACATGCCAGAGGCTCAACTTATGTAATGCCTCGAGCAGGAAGCCACTGAATTATGTGTGGAGTATGTCAGCAGCAACAGACTGATGTCCCTGGCAAGGCTCCACTCCAGGAAGGAGCTGGGGTTTCTCAGAAGGCTCACATGAGAGTGAGCGATGTGGCAGCGAGGCCCTGGCTGGAACAGCCTGGCCCATGGAAGGCAGGCGCTGGTGGGAGGCAGGGTGCTGACACCACATCACTCAGTGTGGTTTCCTGCCCACAAGTGTGAGAATGACAGGGAATTTTTCAGGTTTTCCTTTTGTCTTTGTGTGTTTGTGGCTCTTCTGTTGTTTTGGTTTTTTTTTTCCTTGCTCCTAAATCCTGAAAAAAAACTTAGAAAGAAAGAAAGACCATTTTAGAAACTACACATCCAGATTAGGGATATACAGGCAATTCATGTCTGAAAAATGTTAACAGTTGTGTGTCTAAAATTACTTAATGAACTATGGTTGAAGTTCCTTTTTGGCAGTGAGTGAAGGTTTGGTAGGTAATGATCACTTCAGTATATCGACAGACTAAAATTGTTATGTTTAAATTAAGACTCTAATGGTCTTTTCTAAATTGGGTACTTGTACTTTGCTTTTAATTAGAGTGAGGCAAAAGGTCCTCATTGGAATTCTAAAGTTATACCCTGGGTAACTCAAGGAGGTGATTATCTGTAACCAAGGTTCCATCAATGGGAAAGTCACAGTCTTACAGAAGTGTGTTCCTGTCAGGTCATTCTCTCTGAGCATTTCAGAGTGACAGGTGAAAAAGAAACTTGAACGTTAGTTCCCTGTGGATGAAAACTTGTTTTCTGCTTGGAAATAAAAATGAAAGAAAAAAAATCTTTTGACCAGCCCAGAGTCTTGATGAAGGTTGTCCATCCTTTTGAAGGATCATTGTGATTTAGCTGGGTCTTTTGCAAAAGTAAGTCCTGTCCTGGTGGGTTATAAGGGGGTTAAGTCATGAAGAGAGAGGAAACCCATGGGATATATTGAAGGTGACATGAAAGGTCAGGTGACAATTGAAGAAACACGTCATGCTTTACTGAGCAGTAGAGAAGAAATGTGTGTTGTGGCCAGAATGAACACTGGGCACATCAGAATTTGATGCCTCTACACCTGCCTTGGTGTTCAGGTGCAGCTGAAATCCTATGATATCTGGCCAGGTGTCCAGGAAGTGAGGAACATCAAATTAAAGATCCTTTACAAAAAAAAGCAGTCATCAAGGTACTCAGGACCAGTTTATTCAGTTTAAAAATTTTTTTTCTTTTTCTTTAGAACATGAGAAAAATGAAAATTGTAGGGTTTTTTTATTTTAGCATTTACACCCAGCTCTGGAATGAAGGACAAACCTGAGGCTGCAGCCACAGTCCATTCCCCCATCAGTTGTTCTGTTACTGTGAATTACAAACTGCTCAGTGTTTCTGGAACTGAGGCTTCACTCTGGCTCTAAGTGTTTCCCTCAAAGAATTTACAGTCTCACTGAAAGGGCCACTGGAGGTTTTGGACCCAAACAAGCTTCTGAAGAAATACTTAACTGGTGAAAAGAGAGAGATTTTTGGTATTTGCATAACTAGAAAGAAACTGATTTTCTTCATTAAATTTATGAGATTGTACTCATGTGTTTACATGGAACACGAGAAATTGCAGGGCCCAGTGGCCATTCTGCCCAGAAAGCTGAGGATGATTGAAACCAGTTGGGAAGCAGGTTCTGTTTCTGTTATGTGCATTAGGGATGGTGGGATGCTCCTGATTCCAGCGGAGCTGGGCTGGATTCGACGCTGATGTCACCGTGTTGAAATCTGCCCGCAATCTGCAAGAGAACAAAAATGTCTGAGGTGTATCTTCTGTTGCAGACTAACAGTCATTTGTATGCTTGAAAAGATTCTTGTCGTGTCTTTGTTTTCCCTGCACAGACGTGTTTTGAACAGGGAGTTTATTTTAGCATTAAGCTGGCTCTAGTTGACCTAGAAGTAAGTGTAAGGATGCTTTTATGTGAAGCTGAGAAGTCCTGGAGACCCAGTGATATCTTGTCATGTAATTATGAGCTGCTGAGGTCCGTCTGAAAGCGCACCAGCAAAATGAGAGAGTTTGTGGCATACAAATAATAATTTAAAAAAATAATTGCAGTCACTGTGTAGTCTCTTACTGGAAGAGCGTGCTGTCAATATTTAATGAGAACAAAGTATGTAGACACCATCCTCTCAGTATTGCTTTTTATGATTTGGAACAACTTCTGTTTCAATGGACATTTTTGGCAGCTTTGGGTGGATTCGACAGAAGAGGAAACTATTTTCTTTAACTGCCCTCATTGCTGTAATTGTGATTGCTGTGGTTCTCAGTCCCTCTGGTCTCATACTCAGGGTGTTTTATGCACCATGAGTTCTCCAAGCAAATGCTAGACCCACAACATGCTCTGGCTTCCCTTGGCTGAGACACTTGTTTTCTACAATCTGTTTCTAATATTGAGATTTTTTTCTTTCTTTTTTTTTTTTCTTTTTTCTTCATCTCATAAAACTTAAACCTCATAAAACTGAAAAGTATCAGGTCAAATTTAATTCTGCATATGCACCTAGTGCATATTGAGATGTTCTCAACTTTAGGCTTCAATTTATTTTTTCTATAAAGGAGAAGGATGAAGCTTGATGGAAGAGAGAGAAATACAGCTTCTGATCTAATGTGCAGAAGCTCTTGACAGAAATTCATTTGAAAAAGCAACAGTCAATTTCATATTATTTTCAATAATGCTGAAGACACTTGTTATTTTTTTTTATATAAAATATTGTCTCTTATAAAACATGGATTTCTAATCTGAATTCGGATTTGACTTCATTTTTGAGCACTCTTTTGTCATTTTCATTCCTGTTTCTGTAAACCTTCTGATTTGCTTGCTGCGGGGCTTTTGTGCTCATAGAAATCAGTTGGGTTTGTGCATTTTAAAAAAAGAGGGGTAAAAAGTAACACCCCCGAAGCAGCCCTGCCCACCTGTGCTGCTCAGAGGTACAGAAGTGTTGGATGCCCCTGTGCTGCCCCTTCCCCTCCAAAGATGGGCAAAGACAGAAGAAGTGGGTGCTTTCATCCTTCCAAAGTGTTGGCAAAAGCAATGGAGCAAATGTGTTTTAGCACTAATAACAATGGCATGATTTACTTTTTACCCAAAGCTGGGATGATAAAGAGACCTGATTATATATCTCAAAATAAAATACTTTCTTTTCCCTGCTCCTGACACACTGCCCCATCCTTGGTCTCCATTGTGTTGCTTTCTAGTTTTAAATGCTTGGAAGAATGGGTACCATGTGTTTGTTTCACCTGCAGCTATGATGCTTTTGCTTAAATAATAGGAATTTCAAAATAAAATGAATTTCAAACAAAAACCCACTGAGCGCACAAGATTTGTTTGCTATAGTGTAAATATTCTGATCCATAAGGAGAAATAATTTCTGGGGGGAAAAGGTTGTCTTGAAGTAGTTTACTGTGATTTTATTAGGTAATTAAATATGAATATGCACAATTAAGGCTTTTTTTTTTTATTTTTAGGGAAAGGAGGACATTCTCTACAATGTGAATTTCTATGGAGTAACTTCTGATTTTCAAAAGGTATGCATTTTCTATTCTTTGAACATTTTATTTCTATTTTTTACCAGGTTATTTACTTCAGGTTTAAAGTACAGTTTACTGTTGCAATGCTGCACTGTC
Organism: Falcunculus frontatus; assembly: GCA_013398115.1. Lineage (NCBI taxonomy): Eukaryota > Metazoa > Chordata > Aves > Passeriformes > Falcunculus > Falcunculus frontatus. The sequence goes on along the minus strand of VZRV01007609.1, from coordinate 637,808 downwards.
CATATTAGTAGAATGAAAAATGTGTTCTGAAAGAGCAACGGTTAGGGTTCATGAGAGGAGAGAAATTATTACAATTTTAGGTCATAACTGCAAATTCAGGGGGTGCTGTGCTCTCCTGAAACCAGATATCCTGGTGTTAAGTGTGTGTGTGAGGTTGATCAGCCACGGACAGATGAGGATATTCAAAGGTCTCAGAGGCCTTATCCTTTTGAAGTCTAACATTTTGGGAAGTGTAGATGAGTAGAACTTGTTCTTTTGTGTGTCCCCCCCTCAGGCCTGACAAACTCCAGGGATAACCATTCCTAAAACAGCTGCTAAGGCAATTTAAGTGCTGGAGTCTCTATGTGGTTCCAGCAGATTCTTCTCACCTCAAATTTGTAGAGAACAAGTTTTTACTCTTTTTTTATTGCTCAGGGATGGGTCACTTGCACACCAATAGTCTGAGTGGAGTTTTATCCATCCCTCTGGCATAAAGGATTCTTACCCTATTGGCTTCTGCTGTCTGAAAACTACTTTTCCTCCAGAAGCACCGAGCTGGCACAGATTCCAATTGCTTTAGCAATCCAGGCATTGAGCAGGCTCAGAAGGTTGTTGTGGCAAGCGTTGGTTTCCGGCTAATCCAGACCGAGACCTCAAACTTAGCTTAGGTGAATTCCTCGATTCCTGTCCTACTGCACAGGAGCAGAGCAGGGCACAGACTTCATTCACTACTCTTCCTACTGAAATTTTTGCAAGTTTTAATGATGAGACGGTGTATTTGCTTTTTGTTGTTCACCTAAAACCATCCCTAAATTCACGTGAGAATTCTCCGACGTTGTCTGTAATGGAATCACGTGAGAAGTCTCTGATGAGGGTTCCAATTGCTGATGGATCTGCTCTAAAGGGATCTTTAGTGGGAAAATTTCAGTGCAGAAAAGGTCATCGACGCCAAAGGATATGGTTGTGGTGTTGATCTAGAACTGTAGAATTAGAAGTAATGGTACAATGGTTGCAGGCAGCACTTTACCTACCCTACCTTGGCATTAGTCATTAAAACACTCTTGTTTTCCTTGTTTTTCACTCCTGGAATTCTTGTTTATCCATGTAGTGTATGCCACAAGTATTTGGGAATCTATTGCACTGTGACCCGATGTTCTGTCACAGTTGGTTTGTTTATTTGTAACTGATAAAAATAATTCTTCTGTGGGCACAAGTACAGTTTAAAATAATTAAAAAAGAAGAAAATAAGCCTGCATTGGCCAGAAATAGCTTTCTTGGAAAGTAGAAACTTACGTAAATATCTTCTTAGAGCAATGGTCTGAAAATACAGATAGGGCTGACTTCTTATCCAGGTGCAACAATAGAAATCTTACTGGTAAGAGACTTAGAATGAATTCTCATTAATGGCAGAACTGTTGGTTCATTTGTTAAAATTGATAAAGGAATAGGAGATGAATGAGTTTACCTAGAGTGTCTATTACATTTGATGCTTTCAAAATAAGAGTGACTAATAGAGGGAAAAGCCACTTTGGAGTTAGTGAGGGAAGTTAGGGATGTTGCTTTTCATTTTCCACTGGAACCCATTTTTTACCATTTAAACACAGCATGAAGAAGGATATGCCATAGGCTTTACACACCATCCTGAAAGTCAAAGACCTCAAAAACTTTGTGAACAAAGGAACAGCAAATTCCAGATCTTCTGAATTTCTGTATTAAGTAAATATGAGAACTTGGCTCAATAACAAAACAAAAGTAGCCCCAGGCAGTCACAATTTGTACAGCCAGTTTTAGGGTCTGTCAAGAGCATGCTGCAGTTAATATTGGTAGCACTGAGGATGCCTGGGAGAGGTTTTCTGGGTAGAAGCCTGTTAAAATATCATATTGTTAAAGATTAAGTGGGGCCATTCAGTGCTATCCTGTGTCTCATTACAGTGTGATTCCAGGCAGTATTTCTTCAGGAGATGAGGTCAGCCAGTCCATCCTTAAAGGTTTATTCTGTTTACATAGCAGTGGGTGGGAGGACAGGGGTGTGCAAGTGGGAGATGGTGCCTTTATCATAACACATCGTTTACCTGTAATCATGTTCCCCTTAGGAGAGCATTAGTCATGTTATTGAATAATCAGGAGCTTCAGGAACTTTGACCCCTCTCCTACTCTGAAAGAGATTGAGCTGAAGAGAAAACTAGCCAAAGAAAATCCTTTAAATAAACTATGGTTTCCAGCACTGTTGAAAGGAGGGAGGGCTGAATCCCTGTTCAAGTTTGTAGAGTAAAACAGGGCATGATGTTCACTGGGCATTCCTGATTGGAATAATAATTAAAACAATGTACTGTTCATCACAGTTAGCTCATTGATTTTATTTGTCAACACCTTGTAGTTGATTTTTATGGAGGTGAAATAAGATCCCTGTGGTATATTTACAGAACTGCAGATTTTTTTTTGTAAAGGACAGAGCCTGAATATTTGGCATGTGCATTTTTGATTAAATTACCTGTGCTCCTGTGGGTACTTGTGTGTCACAGTATCTCTGAGTTGGGGAGCTAAGAGCAGCATTCCTTGGCCAAACCTTGATGCAGTTCTCTCTGTGTAGTCTGCCTGCTACGATCACAGAAATATTTTGCACTTGTTTTTCTTGTGCCAGGGTGGAACTCTCACACCTGCTGAGCATAATTTAGGATGAGTTTTAGTCCCAAAGTATTTGCTGCCTTCTCATTGTAAGGGACATGGTAACTGGTCCCAAAATGGAAGTGGCACTTTATAGGGGAGAAAAAAGAAAAGTTGCCCTTCTTGTTAGAGCCATTTTCTCAGATTGCTGTTGTCAAAATAAAGGTTTTCACTCTTAGCTTTAGGCTGTGTCTGCACTGGATATCTTCTTACTGTCCCTGATAAACACAGCAATTAACATATTTTGTGTGGGGTATTTTCTACCTGAGCTGGATTTTGTGTCCATTTTAGCCATGAATCCCATGTTCTCTTAATCAGGTCCATTGAATCCTACGGCCTATCTGATTCTTTATCCATGTTATCTCTGTCTTCTGGAAATTGACTTCTTTTAGGTCTGAGAACTTACCTGCTGTTCATAAGCAACATGCATAGCTTACTTAGGTGGGGTATACACTGAGTTTCCCTTCAGATGGCCAATGTTTTCTTTATAATAAAGTTCTCTTATTCTTAGCACATTTCTAGGTCAGGAATGCTTAAAATATCTTCAGTCATTAAAAGTTGGAGTCAACAGTATAAAACGAAAATAGAGAGGCAAAAGAAAAATAAATGAAGCTTACTGCATCCAGATGAAGTATTGTTTTCCAAATATTCCCTGCTGCTTGTGATCATGTCGTTGTCTTCGTGCTTTCCTGTGGAAGAGTGTTCTGTTTAATTACAGCAAAATCCAGCATTGTGCAGACCTTTATGGTGAGAGAGGTGAGCATGGATGGGGCAGAAAATGCACGTAAGTGGCAAAGGTCTCAGGCTGAGAAAGGTTGTTGGTTCAGAGAGGAGGCAGAGCTCTGGGAGCTAAAAAGCAAGTGCTAACAAAAGCATTCTGATAATTTATGGCAGTTGTTACTGTCTCAGTTGTCAGGTTCTCTGCAGTTTCATGTACATTTAAACTGACACTTGTGATAAAGCAAATAGAGGCTAGGAGTGAGACTGGAGACTAATTTCTTATCCCTGGGTGCTTGTTCACACCAAAAGCCTGTGTTAGGAGTGAATCAGGGACTGAGCTGACCCAAAAGCAGACCTGATAAATAACATTCTAAAAGTTCTTTTCTCATCTGGAGAAGAGAAGGCTCCAGGGAGATCTTATTGCCACCTTTCAATATTTAAGAGGGTCTTAAAGAAAGATGAGGACGAACTTTTTAGTAGGGTTTTTTGTGACAGGACAAGGGGTAATGGCTTTGAGCTGAAACTGGTTATATTTAGGCTAGATATAAGGAAGAAATTTTATACAGTGAGGGAATTGAAAAACTGGAACAGGTTTCCCAGTTAAATTATGGGTGCCCCATCCCTGCAAACATTCAAAGTTAGGCTGGATTGGTCTCTGAGCAACCTGGTCTCGCTGAAGATGTCCCTCATCATTGCAGGAGTTGTTGGACTAGACGACATTGAAAGACTCCTTCCAACAAAAAGTATTCCATAATTCTGTGATTTTTTTTTTTATCTGAGTCAGTTTTCATTTTTTCTGCCAGAGCAGACATTAGTGGTGAAAGAATGAGGGACTGGTGGACTTCTGGAGAGGACTCCAAAGTTTACCAGACTGCTGCCTTAAATTGGTCTGTGGTAGGTCTGTCTTAAACCATGTCTGAATCATCAGACATTCTAATGCAGCAAAAGGGAGGAAACAAATCTTGGCTCCTGTAAATTTTAGTTGTTTATGATAAGAGTTGTCTTAGGCTGAGAAAGGTTGTTTTCTTTGTCTGTGTATTTCTTTAAGTGACTGGCTTGTAAAACTGTCCCCTGAAAGATTTATCTGCCATTCCCTAGGAAGGAAAGACTATTTGCTGTTTTTTGAAAAGGTTATGTAAAGAACTAAGTCATGGTGTTGTTTTATTCGAAATTTCTATTTCATCAATGCCTGGAGTTAAACCTTCTTCTTTTAAAATGTGTTAAGACCTAGGCTTGTATCCAGAAGTGCAGAGTGTGGGAAGAATGGATCACAAAATGAGAGGCACAAAATGGCACCTTGTGCTGTTTGGTCTCAAGAAAACCTGAAGAAAGTGAACTTCTCCCAAACCATTTTGTTCTGTGCAGGTTCAGCTCTCTGAGATGTGTTGGGGTTCTTTACGGCTTCCCCTCTCCCTCTTCTGTTCTTTTTTCTCGTTGTTTTCTTAGTGGATTGAATTGGATCCAGGAGCAAACCAGAGCACAGGAGTGTCTGCTGTAATTATCCAGCATGAGTGTGTGTCTGGAAAGGGAGAGAGTAGAGTAGAAGGGAGTGGAGGAAGGAAACTCTTCCCTTTCTTGTTTCTCAGCCTACACAAAGTTGGCATGACTCAGTGCCCAAGCTGGAGGGCAGTGGTGGCAAAGATAGTGAGTGACATTCCCATGTTCCCAAGGGATCCCTCTGCAGATGGATCAGTGGGATTTTGGCCACTGACTCCAACCGAGGCCAACTGTGAGAGAAATGGAGAGTGAAGGAATAAGCAGGATGATCTGAAAAGTATGGGGAGAGCTGTGAGATGAGGGAAGCAAGGTAGCAAAAGTGGGAAATGTAATAATAAAGCTGTCAGATACAGGAAATACTTACGTGGTGGGGAAGAAAGCAAGAGGTCATGTGCACAGCTGAGTTTGGACAAAATGTTTTATTCATTTCTCACTCTCTTCTCCTGTTGAAACTATCTGCCAAGGCCTGCTATTGATACAGCAAGATTACTGGCCTGTTGGATGCTCTCTTTTAAACTGATGTCTTATGTCACATGAATAGTGCATTCATCTTTAGCCCTTATTGTTTTCTGGTGAAGCCAAAAAGGAAAATTACTAAATTATTGCCAAAAATGCATTGTATTTAGAAAGGATTTTTTTTTTCCTTCCAGTATTTTCAACTACTTTAAACCGTAAAATTATGGAAAATTTCAGAAGGATGTTTGCTCTAACAGCTTTTGTGGTTTGATATGGAGGAGCAACGTTTGGTTGAGTGTAAAAAAAAAAAAGAATCTGTAAACAGATGCTAATCAAAGGCAAAACTTCGCAGTATCTTACTGCTTTCCCAGAGCCTGCTTTTGTTCTACTGCTCATATCTTATCTGTTGTAATTTTGCTCTTAAAATGAGTATTGCAGTAGAGAACAGGGAGTGAATGTGTGTATGTTATGGAGTCTGCCCTACTGCAGCTGTTTACCCAAACAAATCCCTTTTGATCACAGTACCTGTGAAAGCTGCACTCTGAGAAGGTGGCACGTGCTGTTCCACATCAGAATGATTTCTTGGAGGTAATGGAAATACCTGTGGCAAATAGAATTTACATTCGAAACTTCATTTATAATCATTTTTCTCATGATTTCCTCTTTCTCTGTGTACATACTTTGGCTCTACTAAGTGTAAATTTTCCAAACTCTACAGGTTGCATAAGCCAGAAAAGTAGGAAATAACTCCCAAAAGAACTGCTGCCAGATCTCTGAAGCACGTATTGAGTAGTTTGATCTGAAACACAATGTGTAAGAGTTGCTGTGCCAAGTTTTGAAAGGTACAGTATGTGGAGTGATGAGACTGCTGTCTAGTTATTTTTCTGTACCCAAAGGGGAAAGACAGACAAATAGGGAATGTTGTTTATTGCTTTACGACACACATGCCACTTTTCAGTTGTTTGTGTTTTAGCTGTTGTTTCTTCTTCTCAAACCTAATAAGACTTTTTAAACATCACAATGAAAGTAGCAAGTAAATCTACTTAGATCTCATAAGTGCACCTTTTGCTCTTTGATCTGTACCAGACTGAAAATTTGGATCGTAAACGAGATCATTATGAGATCTTTTGCAGTCTGGGTTAGCAGTTGGGAGGACATCTCTGGAGCTACTGCAGATACTGCAAGTATTTCTTGTGTTGATGTATAAACTGCTTTTTCAAGACCTGCAGCACCCTTATCTTGGGCATTTGTACACTTGGAAGACTTTGACCGTTTGTGCTTGGTTTGCAGTGGGTGTTTTCATAAATGACTCGATGATCAGATTCCTCCCTTACAAAGGAAGTGGCGATTCACTCACCCCGTTAAATCAGATGGTCCAATGTGTGTATCCAGCTCCTGGCTGTGAACATTTGGTTCATACATGTCTGTCTACAAGTCACCTGGGTCTGTCTGCCTGAAAACTAGTTGGATTTTTTTTTTTTTTTCAGGACAGGCCTTTATGGCCTGCATTTGTATCAAGGCATTCATTTTTAAGGATGTAGTAAGCAACTAGCTAGATATTCTAAAAAAATCTATAAAATAAACTTCTGTGGTTTTAAATTATTTCTTTTGGTCTTATTCTACATGTCTTAATCGAACAATTTGTTGCCTGGATTCTATAGAATTTTTTTTTTCTTTTTAAGTTGTGTTTAAACACAGTGAAGTGGGAAGTTTACCCTTTAAAAATGTTAAGCAGTTTAAAGCAGTTTCTAGGTGCATATTTTGAAGGAAATCAAAGACTTTCCTCTGTTCATCACTGATGTATCAGCATGGAGGTTCTTCTGTTTTCACACACAATTTGGGAAGAGATTTTTTCATTTTTAAGACTGTTGTGCCTTCTGCCCAGTCAGTGTGTTCAGCAGTTTGGGCTTGGCTGTGCTTTTCCTGTCCCTCATTTTCCTGGCAGTGCACACGAGCTGGCAGCAGGTGACACAGGACAGAGCAGGAAATGATGCCATGGAAGCCACTACCTGTTGTACTTGTGGCTGCAGCAGAAGGTGCTGGAGTCAATATTATAAACCCAAACCCCAAGCTCTTTGACAGTTTACTGCTTATCTTCGCTGTGCTTTTTATTTTGCCTTAAGAACTGTGTCCAGAACATGAGGTTTGTTTCCTTATCTTGAGTATTTTTGCTGGCACTTGATGTGACTTGATATAAACAATGTGAATTCGAGTCAAGTGGTTAAATGTTAAAACAGCTTCCCACATGTGTTGGTTTACTGCCAGGGAAAGAAATATGGCAGAAATGCTGTATTTGACCACTAATCAAACATTTATTATTGTTGAAAGAATGACCTGACAAGGATAGAGCTGGACTAAAATGTACAGGTTGTATTTCATGGAAGTGAAAAGCTTTATTAATATTTGAGGAATGGCTTTAATTAGTCTGACTGTTGGTAGGTGTGTTCATTTTCTCAATGTACATCTGATATAGCATTTTTCACCGACTTATAATTGGCAGTTTCCCATAGGAAATAATCATTATTGGTATTATAAAAGCACTTTGTATCTATCACATTTGGGAAATGAAAGTTTTGCAAAGGTCAGAATAAAGTGTGCCCCCAATTATGCTAATAACTCATACCACAAATGATCCACCAGAAGGTTTAATAGCTTGGTAGTCCTCTTTAGATTTTCTGAGAACAGGAAGAATTAATATTACATTTTGACACTTCATAGAAAGGTGAAAAAAGTAATCTTCCTTCTCTTTAGCTTTTGAAGTTTGTACCTGAACTCTCTTAGTTGCTTGAGGATCTTGAAATGTTGGGTGGGTTTCAGCTGGGATTTTGGGGGGTTTTATGAAGAGTTCTTTTTAATAGCATTTTGTTCCTCTTCACACTGAAGTTGGTATCTTTTTTTAATGATCCCATGGTTGCAAAAGATAGCATGTTTTGACATTTGGAGTTGTCTGTAAGTTTTATTTGGAATTTGACAATATAGTCTAATAGACTGATTCTTTTGCTAGATTGCTGAAATAATTTAAATTAATAACTCGGTAGGAAATATTAAAAGTTGTTTAAAAACCCTCTTCAAAATGAAAATTTTACTGCGAACTAAATTTTGATTTTGCTTTTCACCTGCCAAAAAAAGGAGAAAATATTGTTTCCTTTGAGGGGTACTGCCCATCTGCATTCAACACAAAAGATTCGAGTAACTAAACCATCCAGAAGTTTTCCAAACATTACAACAAATCTTCAGGATATAATTAGTTAGAAATTATTGGATCCCAGGTTTTCTTACTTGTGTAACATGTCCATCAGACAGATTTCCTTAGAACCAGGAGCTCTGTGTTGCTTGAAATGGCTCTTTCTGTTTGTCATTTTGAGGCTAAAACATTACTAAAAGGCTAGATGGAGTAATTTACTCCTGAGAGTGATTATCCTAATACATCCACAGTTCCTGGGCATCTCCTGAGTTGTTAAAGAACCCATTAGGAGGGCAGTCTGAAAGCTAACATTTGCAAATGTCTGCAAATTGAATTATAAATGTCTCTGGTAAACAGAATGTTTGCTGCACTGTGTCAGCCCCACTTCGAGGTCTGGCTGTACCAGGTACGTGGATTTTGCAAGATACTTTGGGAAGGTAAAAAAGGCAATGAAATAAATAGCTCAGATTCACTCGTCTCGTGAGGTTTTTTAAGTGTAGGGACATTTTTCGTTGTATTCTTTACTGTGAACTATTGTCCCTTTTGCAGTGAAGTGGTTTTTGTAAGCTTTACTTAAACAGAGATGCAGATGGTTTATTGCTCCTTTTAGAGGAGCCATAAATGGAGAATATTGACAAGTCTGGCATTGAATTAGAGGGCTGTTAGAAATTTGCCTACCCTGATTTTATGGGCTGCGCTAGGAAAGCTGCTGCTTCTGCTTTACTGGAGGTGTTGTTTTGCTGCTTGCAGCCATTAGGGTTATAGCAGGACTGCCTTCATAAAATGTCTCTTACAGGAATGTTCCTTTAGGACAATTTTTCAAGAAGCAGTACCACCAAGGCCTTTCTTGTACAAACATTTCTGTACTGAGTGTGTTCTGGTGCAGTTGACCACGNTTTCTTGTACAAACATTTCTGTACTGTGTTCTGGTGCAGTTGACCACATGTCAATAAAGAGAAGGACAGGAGCAGGCTCTTGGTGGACTTTAAACTTCAGTCTTGGTTTTGGCCTCCTGGGAATAGTTTCCTGTTTTGGCATTTTGTCAGTTGTGATAAATGCTTAATACTAAGTGCAAAGACCCTTTGTCTCAGCTGGCTTTTTATACTCAAGTTCTCTCCACAGGCAAATTACTCTTCTTCAGCTTAAACATCTCAGTTCAGTGAGGGGACATTATTAACTCCAGTCAAGCTGTCTTTACCTAGAAGATTATTTCTATTTAAATGTTGTGAAGGGGGGATAAAGGCAAATTTGTCAAACCTACCTGGTAAAACTCATACACATGTGATTCCATGAAGGATTCTGTTTTTCATATCCTGTGTGGTACAGTCCAAAACAAGTTTTCCAGAGCAAATCCTAAGTTTTGAGTATGGGGCAAGCAACAGAAGGTAAAGTTAAGGTCCAAGAGAGTTTTTATTCAGCATATGTAATGAAGTACACAGCAATATTTACATTTGATTAGGTATGCACTGCACTCCTTACTCCTCTATGGTTTCGTTAAACATTCAAAATGGTGTGGATTTTATTCCATAGCTGTGTGAACAATTAAATCCTCTGAAATTTTTCTGACTGTCCTAATTACTTTTTCTTTCATCTGAAGCTTTGCTAATGCAGGTCTCATCACTGTTCACTCTGCCAGAGAGTCAGGTATGTCTCCTGATGGTACTTGTGCTTTTAGACCAATGGGGACAAAGTGATCCAGTTTTTCCTTCCTTCCAGGTACAATTATGGGTCTCAATATAATAAAAATAAAATGATTGAATATCTACAGAGGTTCATATGGCATATTTTCCATTTATTTTAAGTTGGGAAGCTAAAATATCTTAATTGACAATCCCATAAGGTTTATTTTTTATGAGCTCTCTTTTCTCTCTGCGGTTCTACATTTTCAGGGTATTGCTAATTCTGTAAATTTAGCTATCAGAGTATTGTAATTTAAGGCCAAATCCTTCTCACAGTTGAAAGAAAAAATTGAATGGTTTTATTGGAGTAGAATCAGATTTAAGGGGCAGAGACTGAATAGTTTTTAATTATTCTAATCCCTGGACAGCTTTTCAGCCAGGACACTTCACAGGCACTAATAACATTTTATATCAGTTGAGTTTCCCCTGATGTAAAATATAAAGATCATGAGTTTGCTGTATAGCCTGCTAACATCAGTGGGACCAGTTTTTCTCGTTGCATTAACAGGCTCTAAGAAAGAAGCCATATAAATTGGTATTGTGGTGGTTTTGTGAAGGTTTTTTACTTGGTTTTTTTGACCTTTCTTTCCCATGGGTCACTTCAATTTATTAACTCAGTTGGCGAGTGTTGATTTGATCAGGTCTTTTCACAAAGTCTTGCAGCTCCTGTGACAGGTCGTGGTTGAAATGCTTTATTTTGGTGCTTGAGTGTCTCATGTTCATACCTTGTACTGATGCAGGAGAGCAGAGCATCAGAAAAGTGATGCTGGTCAATCACAGTGATGGTTTTCTTCTTGACAAGTAGTTAATTCTTGAACCAGGCAAGTGTTGCTGTTCCCACTCCAGTTGTGCTGAGTAATTTCAAGAAGTGGCAAGGTTTTATTTATCAATCAGCAAACAAATAAGAAAAGAAAAGCAGTGGCAGAACATGATAATGGGCAGAAGAGTAATGGGTTGGGGGTTTGTGTGACTCTAACATGCCAAATTAATATTTCCATTCCTTCAAAGGCATGAAGAAATGTGTCTCAGGATCTTACCTTGAATTTAGCATGGTTGCAGATTGTCTTGATGGTCTTTTCTCCATTTGGTTTGTATGAGAATAAATATTTATAGTCTGCTTTTGTTTAAGAGAACCCTGAATTTGCCCTGTAACAGAAAACATCAATAATTGAGGAAGCTGTATTGGGTCCTCTTGTTAGGTGGCAAAGGAGATTTTGTTCCTTTCCGTGCATTTGCAGAAGGACAAAGAGAAGTTCCTTCCCTATGGCTTCTCTAATGAGTTCTAATTCAAAGCTAAGCAAGTCAGAATTTCTAAACCCTGTTGAACCAAGCAAATCATGTGGTCACTTCTTTTTTACCCTGTTCTGCTTTTAGCAGGGGGTACAAAAGTGAGTAACCGATTGATTTGCTACTGTGACAAGAGATGAAATTCCTGATCTTCTTTTAACATGAACGGGAGCATTGCTCTTCTAGTTTGGGATGCCAGGATTTCACCAGCTGTGCCTACTGGCTGCAGCAGTTAAAACTAATTAAAAGCTAATTCTGCGTTACCACTGGGCTGGTGCTGCTGGAAGTAGTTCTTGGCCTTGGCATGGATAATGTGCTTTCCATCACCAGTGGATCCAGTGGATTCTTCTCTCTCATTTTTACTCACCACACGCAGTCACTGCTGCTACATGATGGTTGTTCAGCCCTTTGGCACTGAGGTGCTTTCCCATACTGAATGAATTTGCTTTCTGAATTATGGGAGATGTTACAGGCCACTCCCAGGGGTCAGAGAATTAAAGCATTCCTGCAGAATTGCTGAATGACAGGGTAGAGCAGTGTGTAGGTAAACATCTTCTGGAGTCACTGGGGTAGATGTGTTGGACCACAACAGTCAGCGTTCAGAGTTAAATTAAAGATCAGCAAAACACAGAGTTCCTCCAAAATTCCAAAGCACCACGTGTGTTTGAATCTGGTTTTGTTTCTGGAGACATAAAAAGAGATGTTCCACACCCAGAAAAGTAGCAAAGAAACAGGATTTACCGTGCCAACTAAAGGGTGTGAAGGAGAAACCCATGTATCTTACACCCCTTTTTTTTGATTTTTGTGCTGATATTAAACATACAAGTGGTTAAGATGTACAATCTAACCATGGCATGTACCATTTTGTACAGAGGAAGGAAACATCACTTTTAATTTTTTTTTTTACTGCTAATGATTAATGTTTCTTAAAAATAACTCAGAGCAGAACACATCAAACCTAAAATGGAGAGTTTTGAATCTGAGTGGGTTGTCTCAAGTCTAGTTTCTGTCTTGCAGGTAGGTCCATATATATTTGAGTATGAGACATAAGGAAGGGCTGAAAATGAAACTTGTGCATCCTTATTGATGGAAGGAATAAATGTTGGTCTGTAGAGACACTCTTTATGTAAATCATAGGAAGAAAGATGTTACATGATGTAAATATGTTTATATATGATGTAATATATGTTTTTATATATATATTTATATGTCTTTATATATATATAAAAATGTGCTCGTGACCCATGATCTGTTTTTTCCTCAAGTCCACAGCACCTCAGATGTGCATCTGAGCTTTTGTGTGTGGATAAGGGCCATGGGGGTGATTGTGATGCTCCTATCATTTCCTTTGCCCTTTCTCTCTTTGCTGACAGATGCAAACATCTCTTTCTTCTTTCCTCAGTTTCCCCTTTCTTCTGCAGCAGCATCAAAGAATAGGATGTGCTCTTTTCACTGAGGCTCCTTGGATAATGTGAGGCTGAAGGATATGTAGTAATCAAAGAGGAAAAGCTGAAAAGTTTTACTTCAAATAATCTTTGGCTAATATGGAAGAAAATGTGTAGGGCAGAAGGAGCTGTAGCTGATCAGTTGTTAGCATAAAGGAAGTGTGACCCAGTGACTGATGTTTCCACAGTATTTCAGTAGTTCCAAGGTATGATTTCTTAAGAGCTTCATTTGGCAGCACTTAAAAGTTCCTCCTTATAATGCAGGAGAAGACAAAACTCTCTTGGAGGCTGGCCATAAGGTTTGTTGTGCACTTTTTGTTTAGAAAGAAAAATAAATTTGTCTGACACTATAAAAATCAACTTTGTGTCCTGTAAGCTGTTCCCTGTTTGGTGTGGATGGAAAATTCTCAGTCAGTGGCAGGTAAGGTCAGCATGAACACAGCCTGCTCCCTAAATAATTTATCACTGATATGGTGTTTAGTTCTGCACTAAAAAATAAACAGGGACATTCCTTTTTTTGTTTACACAGAGATTTAGAAATAGTTATATTGCCCTTCATTCTTCTAGGTTTTATTAGAAAAGACATTGAAGACAAATAGAACAGTGACAAAGCTAATAATAGGTCTTTTATGGAATGTGACTTATTCTGCCAAACTAGAGCATTTTTACATCCTTGTGCTTTTAGGCTGACTCTTCTGTAAAAGTGGGAAAAGGGCAATACAGAGATTTGATTTAGATTTTATTTCAGCTGCGCTGACTCAGAGTTGCTTGTTGTTTTCTGTGAGCTCCACTTACAGTTTTTATTGTATTTTTACATTGCTTTTTTTTTTTTTTTTTAGAATTGAGATAAACTGCTTCTTCTGCTTTTGCTTCAGTCATGAAACAGAGATGTTCTGTCCAGTCTGCATATTTGCTTCCTCATTGTTTGTGCTTGAATGTGTTCGTGTGTTCACCTGCAGTTGCAGTTCTCATGTCAGGTGTCAAAAGGGACTTGGGTGTCCTGTAAATCAACAGGCAAAATGCTGGAGCCTCAGGAGCTGGGAATGGGGCCCACTTGTGCATGTTGCTTTACCCTACAGGGTTTGGTTTGTATCCTCACTTGTGTGATGTTCACATTGTGTATATGAGATAAATACAAGTATTTGCCTAAGTAATTTCTAAGACAAAGTACTTCCAAGGGCAGGATGGCAGCCCTTATCTTCAGAGTCCTTCCAGTGCTCCTGGCACAATAGGAAGGTGGAGCTGGCTGTGAATAATTGAATGTCAGCAATTAGAATTGTTATTAAAATAGCAAGCTACTATGTGTTTTCTGTTCCTTGTCTCTATTCTAGTGTTCTTCCTAAAAGTAGTGCTCATGTCTGACAACTGAAAGCTAAATCTCTCTTGCTTCCCTTTGCTATTATATTTCATCCCACACAGCAGTGGCATCCCACAAATGATAATTTCCATGGGTAGAAATAGTCTGCAGCAATAATAAGCACCAAAATACCCATCCCCAGCCTGTGCAGCTCTTTGGAAATCCTTGCTGGTTCTGGATTGCTTTCCTCTCCTCCTCTCATGAAGGAGGGATTCACCTTTTCAAATATAGAGCAGTAACCTTCTTCTCCCTCCTCCCACTTCTCTCAATTATCAGGTGTGCACTATATCTAATTTTAAATTAACTTGTCACCCTACATCACATCTGTAGGGGTTTACAATTTTAAACCAATTGCCTTTGAGGTGACTTTATATACTGTTCCATTAACATATACATATCAATTCTAGGGCACTTACAGACTACAGAATAAAATCCCCTCTTGAGCAACACCTCTTCAGGGAAAAGAAGTAGCTTGCATTTGATTTGCTGTTGAATGAGAGCTGTGATGTGTCAAAACCTAACATTGAGCAGGGCAGTTGAATGACTTGAATAATTGTTTTAATACAAGACAATTTAGGGTAATCTTAGTCTAGATACTAAGTAAAAGATGGATTTTTTCTTATCTGGTTGTGTTCCATTATCCATGGATATTTTAGTACAATGTAGGAGAGAGTGAAACTATACTCGCTTGAATTTGTGAGTATATGCATGACCACCCAAGGTATTGAGCTGTCCATGAAAGCCTTTTTACATTCATTTTATTAAAGAATTACATAAATAAAATGATGGGAGCTTAGATTGTATATGGGCATGTTAAACCCCTGGATTTTGTGTTGGGTGTCACGTTGTTATCAGTGGCACGATTCAGAGTGACGCTGCTGGGCTCACACTGTCTCAGCTGCAGGAAGGGCAGTATTCCCACTTGGCTCATGGTCCAGAGGCTGCTGTCACCTGGGGCAGGAAGGAGCTTTCTGTGGCTGGAAAAAGCACTATTCAGTTTTATAGAGCAATCCAAAGTCTGTGCTTCATTCTTTATCCCGAGGAAAACAGCGTTAGTGGTGTGATACAGAAAAGTCACTTTCTTTGGGAAAAGACATTTTTCTTCCCTTTTCATGCTGCTACAGCTGTATTCCTGCCAGCAAAGATGAAGTGATTTGTCTTTCCAGAGGTTGTGACATAAGTGATAGTTTCTTTTACAGCAAAGGAGAGCCTCCCTTGCACTTCTGTGACAGAAGAACTGAGATATGAATAACTCGAGTACCAAAATCGGCAGGTCTCTAGCCCATTAGCCTGCAGGCATCTGCCCCTGGCAGGCTCCCTTTTAAAGGAAAGGCAACTCAGTGCTGAGGGGTCACTTGGAAACGGCAGCCGGGAATCAGGAACTGCAGCAGAGGCAAAGAGAAGGTGCTTGTGAGGGAAGGCAGGGAAGAGATGAAAGGGTTTGGCCGAGTGAAGGTAAAGGACGACGGCAGCTGTGCCAAATACCTGTGTGTTTGGGTAGTAAGAAGACTGGGGATGATTTACCCCAAAAAAGAGCTCCAAGGACCTGATTGCAGATCAGCCATAATTTGAAAGTAATTTTCAGGAATTTATTGTGCAGGCCTTATTTTCAAAGACAAATACAGGCAAATGCTGTATCTCGGGATCAAAGGGAATGAAATGCAGTGAAATGTCAGGTTATTGTCTCAGAGAGAGACACTGAGCCTCCAAGGCAGACAGACCACGCAATGTGCCAGAGGCAGACCTGCAGAATGAACTTGGGGAGGCTCTTTAGCTCAGTGACAGTGGAATATTTTCCACAGCTGTGCTCTAATAGCTGCAGCGTGGATCTGGTTTTATTTTGTGAAGGGATAAAAAGGCAACCAGGAGGTGGCAAAAAGAAATGTAAAACTGGTAGAGGAAATAAAGCTGAACCGTTTTAGAACTCAATTTTTTTTTTCTCTTTTCTCCATTTTTAAAATTTTTTTAACATTTTAAGAAATAAATCAAAATATTCTTTCGGTTAATTGCAGTGTGTATCACCCAGCTCTGCCTGGCAGAGAAGGGTGGAGGTCTGGTAAAACTTTGGCTCGTGGCTCAGCTCTCCTTTCTGCTTCCTACCTGACCACTGCGCTGCAATCACTAAGGCTTTGTCTAAAAATCCTTTCTCATGCTATTTCTTTGCTTATGGCTTAAGGAAAGGAAAATCTCTGACCATACAAATGTGCTCCACGTTAATCCAGTGTGCACAGCAAAGGCAATCAGTGAGAGAGAAGTCTTGTGTTCTTGGTATTTACTTATTTTTAAGTAAATGCATCTATTGGACTGGCATTCACCTTTGTGCTTGTGGATACAAACAGAAATGCCAACTCTTCCATGACACAAGTGTCTGTAATACTTAAACTAATAAAAACCCCAAACCAACAAAAGGTTCCAGAGTATATGTTGCTGCAATATTTTTCTTTTATTCTTAGTGGCAGCCTAGGTTAGAAAAACCTTAACAATGAAACACATGCTATACGTTGAAAAAAAAGGGTTCTAAAAAGTAAATAACTCCCACCTTGGTTTGATTTTGTGTCCTACTGCCCTGAGTTGGATAAGTTGTATGTTGCCCAGATGGACTACAAATGCTTCATTCTAGGAGGAAGAAGAAAAAATATACAAAAATTTTTGTTATATCTATCTGTTTCTTCTCTGTGTATCTCTTACCTACAAATAGCACCCATCCATATGGGTACATAGAGTATATAACTGTAAATAACACAATCAAAAATATTTATAAAATAAAATTATAAAAACTTATATAAAAATTACAAACGGGGACTTGTATAGAGGTATGTGCATGCTTGTAGAATTACCCTTCTAGAATACAGGAAAAGCCAATCTTTAGGCAGGAGGGAACAAAAAATGAAAAACCCACCAAAATATCCAAACAGAGAACAAGTAGTTGTTCCATTTTAGAACAAAAGTAATCTGAGGAGAATGTAATGCTGCAATTCCAATGTTTCTTTTTAGCAGTTTCAAGATTGAGTTCTCCATGCTCAGGGACTGAGGTGAGCCCTCCCTTCTGGAGGCTGTGCCTGTCCTAGACTCAGGGGGACCACGGGAAGCACTTCATGGGTGCTGGAGGACACCAGGCAGGTTTGCTTCCGTGGGAAGTTGGTTGTTAGGCACATGAAAACCATGCTTGAGGGACACCTTGCTGGCATTGTCTTTTTTCTATAAAACACTTTGGTTTCTCAGGAATTGTCACCTAGCTTTGGAAAAGTGTCGTGGTCAGAAGGTGCAGTGTGGATTCCAGCCTCGCTGGTGGGATGGGCTGAGAGAGACATGACCTAGCCATGCTTTTCTTCAGCTTCTGGAAAACTGCAAAACCTAGGAAGCCAGTAATGTTTCAGACCAAAAGACGAAACCTTTTATTTCTCCTTAGTAACATTTAGCACACTCTAAGTCCCCTTCCAACTGGTAGCTTTCAGCTTTGCCCTTTATATTTATCAGAAGGCGACCACAAAATAAACAGTGGTATTTTTTCTGTCTTTCCCCGGTTTACTTTGTGCATTAGACAGTGCTCTGTAAATTATAGCTCCACTTTTTCTCTTGAACAGTCAGTCAGGCGTGTTCCCATTTCACTTGTGCTGGAGATCCGTTTAAAGGTTACTCAGTCCTAGGAGAGAGAAGTATGTATTAAAAAAATAGAAAAATGAAATAATAAAATGAATTGCTGAGGGAGGAATAGGGAGAGGACAGTAGAAAGTTTCTTGGATTTGTTTTGTTGCTTGCTTTCAGATTGGTAGTGTTCTTGTTTCTGATGTTTTGTCCATGTCACTTCCAGCTTCATGAAAAGTCATAATGAAAATAACAAAATTTGCGCTATATCTGAATGTAAGAAAATTCCTCCTTACTGGATGGAAGGTGAATACTTCAGTTATTGGGGGTGAGGTGAATTAAACTGGCTCTTAAAAACGCAATGTCCTGCTGTCTTAGTGTGGTGCATTTTTTGTGTCCTATTTCAAGAGCTTGCTGCTTTTGTTTCTTTGTTTTCTTCCCCTTCCTGTTCTGGTGGGGTATGGAACTGAATCAAGTTTGGGGATAACTTTTTGGTAGCAAATGGCAAACAAAAGGCTGAGATGCTGATGTGTTGCCTGAGGGAAATGTGAGAAATTTTATTTGTAAAGGTGGGTTTGCCCAGGTGCCAGAAGATGGTTTAGGAGGGGTGTGAAATACCTCAGTGCAAAGAGCTGGTAATTCTGTGTATTCTACAGATACATTTGTAATGATTTGTGAGCAGTTTTCCTGTTTAATAAGCATAGTTGAAATCTATAGAAAGAGGAGAAAATAGATATGGGAGGGAGTAGGACATTCCAGGACAGGAAGATGTTTTGAGGTGTTAGCAGGTATTAAACCTCTTATTCCTGGTGCTATCACACGGCTCCATGTAAGGAACAGTTTTGATTTTTCACTCTTCCAGTGAATTACAGTGCAGGCTTTAAAGGATAGTTTTTGGTCATGACTTGTAACATTTTTTACTGTAAAACTGAAGATTAATCTTGGTTTATTATGTGTTGGTTTTTTGGTTTGTTTTTTTTTTCCTTCCGTATTAGTAGTTTAAATTTTGGAAAGTTGAGAGGGCATGGAAGTTTGCCAGTGTTAATGAGATGCAGTTTTCTATTTTAGTTTGGGAACTCAGCAAAAGCAATTCATGGAAAAATTGTGTTTTATAAGTATGAATAGTGACTGTTTTGCATTATTTAGTTGCTGTTTCATGCTGTCCAGCTCAAGTAAGGACTCAAATAGTAGGATTAGCAGTAGATTTATGGAGGAAAAATTGCTTCTTTTAAACATGTAAACTTGTATAAAAATGAAAATACGCATCTCTGAGACATACTTAATATTTATTGGACAACCACATAAGTTTAACGTTGTATTTATTTGTTTGCTTTAATAAGATTTGCTTCAGATTTCTTTGTACTAAGATGTTTCTCTTGGATACATCAGCTCTTTTCATCCTTCCTGAGTAAGAAAAAATGCCTTTCTGGTAGCATGCTAATGAGTGATTATCTTTTTGATTTGTTAAATATAGTAAGGTACACTATAAACACCAGTGCTGTCAATGTAAGGTTTAAAAGAGAACAGATGTCAAGGTTTGTGGCAGGTAGATGCAGCTGTATAGTTTCACTTCTTGTAAACTCTGATTGTACTGCAGCACAAATGCTTTATGAATATTTATTAGGGCACCGTTCAAGCTTACCCAGTTGTATTCCTACACTTTGTGTACTTGTAAGATATAGGAAAAGAGGACAAAAAGATCTTTCTCAATACATTTCTTTATTAGTGAAGTTACTTCAACTCAAGCTGATGAATGCTTTGTTTTCAGCTCTTCGAGAGAAGCATTGTTTTTCCCAGATTGGTGTTCACAGTAGTTTATTGTTTCTTAAAATGAATAAATACTAATTAATCTCGCTAACATCAAAACCTAGAGTATTTCGTTCCCCTCAGAGGTTTTAAAATAGGCCTTTAAATGTATTTTGTTCAATGGATGAAGGAGAGGATTTGATTAGTTAAATGTCATGCAGTGTTATTTGTGGGACTGTTTTCATTAATGGTGGTGTGAATAACAGCTTTCCTGAATTTATTCCTCTTTGCTTTTGCTGAATCAGAATTTAATAAGCTCAGTGTGTGGAAAACTGTTGTCAGTCTCACTTTTGGGCTTTGTTAAGGAGCCTGTGCTTATGAAAATAGAGATAAACCTTCTGTTAGTCAATGAGGAACATTCGGGAAATGAAGGAGTATGCAGCAGTTTTCATCTGCTCTTTTAAGTATGAGCTAAAAAAGTAGAATAGCCCTGAAAAAGCTTTTAACTTGTACATTTTAAAAGGACTACTGTAAACTCCATCTTCCCTCACCTTTACTCCACTGAGTCCATGCATTTTGCCTTTTAATGTAAAATACAATATATGATGGATTCTTTCTCTTTACCCCTCCTTTCCATGCAGCGAAGGGATGGTTTGGTTTTGGTTATGTTTTTTGTTTTACACTTTGATTTTTAGAATTTAAATTCCGTCTTCTATTTTAAAAACAATGCTACACGAAGGTGGAAATTCAGGGATAACCTGATGTAACATAGCTTATATCAGTAAGAAATATAAAAGAAATGTGAACTGTAATTGCAGTCATCAAGTGCTCATTGCCATTGTAGAGAAAGAAGAGCTGGCACAGTCTTTGCTGAGGAGCTGCCACAACTTCCGACAAAAGGCTTTTCCAGAGGCAGGGAGTGTTTGTTCTGTGGTTCAGGTCATTCAGCTGTTCCTTCTCAGCGATTAACTCAGCACACTCACTGCTGAGGAAGTTGATTGAGGACTGCAAACCGTACCTTGTGTGACCTCTGTGTTCCTCTGTGTGCAAGGGAGGCTTCAGGAGAGAGCTGAAGTTACACAGCTGAAGTTTTGCAGAGCACGGTAAACAAAGGCATCTTGTTCTCTTCCTTCACTCCACATAGTACCTTTTCCTAATGAAATCAGCTACATCTCAGCTGTAGACTAGAATACCTGCTGCAGATTTAGAAGATCTGCTAAAATCAGTAGTTCCTGCTACCTTCCCCCAAATAGAGATGAAAAAACAGATACTGTATTTCTCACTCACTTCTGAATTTAGCCCTTTTTTTAAAAAAAAAGAAAAGGGGCTCATTTTACATGATTACTAACACACCTATGAAGAGCAGCCTTTCCCAGGTTCTGCTCATGCACTCTCATGTGTGGGATGTATTTTTGTGCCTGCTCATGAGGAGGAAGCTCTGTGCAAAGCCCAGGCAAATCTGCCTTTGGTTAATCAAGCTGCCCTTGGTGTCAGGACAGCAGCTGTGCAGTGGGACCAGCAGAAGGCATTTTTGAAATACTTTCCTCGAGAGCCTCAGCCCTGTGAAAAGGAAGGTTGCTTCAGCTGTTTTGTACATGCTGAATGTCAGGAATAGTTGAGGAAATGCTGTGTGACCAGGCAGGTAGTAGCTTGAGAGCACTGAATTGCTCTCTTATTTATATCTGATATTGTTGCAAGTCCATGGGTGCTCACAGGCTGCTGTAATAACCAAGTAGGTCACTTCTTATACCTAAACTGCTTAACAGCCTTTTTAGGGTCAAGTCATGTTGGTTGATGTAATGCAAAATTACAGCCTTCTTGGTTTAAAATAATAATAATAATAATAATAATAATAATAATAATATTTTTTAAACTATTTGCTTATTAAGGAATATATTATTTAATATCTCTACTTTTCCTCCTCCCCTTAAGGCAAAAAAATGTTAGCTCATATCTTCAGATGCCATAAACTTCAGTAAAATTTCGAGTTTTCATCAGACATGCATCTGTTCTTTGCCTTTTTCCTACTTATGAGGGAAGATAGTTATTCTAGCTGTGCTCTCATATAATTACATTTTCCTGGTATTCACTGGGTAACAACAGCTGCCAATGTTCTGATCACTTATAGTCATAAAATGTTCCATATGAGTTAATTTCTGTAGTTAACTTACATGGTGATTTTGTAGTAATTCAAGACCTTATGCTGTTTGCTGGTTTTATTTTCATTTGACTTTAGAAATCATCTTTTCATCTCTACTTTTGGTTGAATTGAAGAATAGCACATCAAGGGAACATAATCGTAAGAGCTTAAAAAAAGCCCTAATCCTCCACTCTCCTGAGCCTTCTGTATTTCTCTCCCTACATTTTTGTACTATTTAGCAAGAGCTGTGACTGATACTAAGCTTTTTGCGATTAGTGACATTCTCAAGTACTCATTGCTGCACTGATTGAATTTTGTATTGTATTTGCCTTCCAGTAAAATGCAATATTTCTAATAATTTTATAATTTATTACATTGGGGAAATGAGGTGAGACTTTGCTAGAACAAGTTAATTAACATGCGAAAAGAAAAGCTCTCAACATTTTTTTTTTGGATGCAGAAGTTTTTTCATTTTGTAAAGTAAACTTACAATGCAGACAATGTTTCTAGATGTTTTTAAGAATCCTTTCAGTTTAAGGAGTATATTCTAAACTGAGATTTCCACAATTTTAAAACCCGAAGGAACCCTAAAACCTCAGGAGCTGTGAGAGAGAAATGGGAGAGAAAATGTTTGCAGAAGGTGGCATAAAACCAGAAGTTGGCTGGTGCATGAGTTAAGCAGAAATGAAGTATTAAGTTGCCATCCAGAAGAAAGGGCACGTAAATGGCAATGTTTATGTGCACAGAGAAGTGTAGATATAGTTTTAGGAGATAATGCTGTCTAGCTCTACAGGTAGGATTTATCCTGCCTGGCTATGGCTGCCTAAAACAAGGCATCTATTTAGACTGTTGTTTTGGCTCATGAAGTCACAGGAAAGAATAAGGCATCTTTGGGGGAATGATTCATCTGCCTTGTTGCAGACAAATACCCTGGGACGCTGTGACTTGTCCTCTGGAGGTGTGACATTGTGCATTGATTAGAGAG
Organism: Falcunculus frontatus; assembly: GCA_013398115.1. Classification (NCBI taxonomy): domain Eukaryota; kingdom Metazoa; phylum Chordata; class Aves; order Passeriformes; genus Falcunculus; species Falcunculus frontatus. The sequence continues at coordinate 615,084 of VZRV01007609.1, read as the reverse complement.
CCAGACGGATAACTCAGCTTGGGCACAGAGCTGAGGTAGGGGGGAGACATTCCAGCTGCATTAAAGTCGTGTTCCACCCCTCATTTTCTCTGTGAAGCTAACTCTGCAGTTAAGGGGATTTGTAGTTCTTCATTTTTATGGGTACCACGTGTGCCATTGTCCAGGGTTCACACAGAATCATTTTTCCCTTGTGTTTAGTTCAAGTACTTGCTTTTACAATTGTCAAGTGCACTAAAAAAAGTTACTTATATTGAGGTGATTCCGTGTATGATCTGTTACTGAATTTTGTCCAGTGTTATATAAATTAACACCTTGTGGTTTATATAATTAACAAATGGAAATAGTAGGTATTTATTTTAAATCTAGAATAGCTGGAAAATACTCTATTTGATTTTTTTTTCCTAGACAAGCTGATAAAACTCTAACTGAAAAGCAAATTAACACAGCTTTGTTCCCCAATGACAGTGTCTGCAAAAATATCCATTTGGTCTTTATCCTCAAACATCAGAATATCATCTGAGGCTATTCACTTGTCAATGGCCTACATAAATACTGTAACAAGGGGAGGGAGGTCTCTGTCATGTTCCTAATGGATTAAGAATTTGATCTCAGTTTTTTGATGAGAAAGGTCGTGATTACTCAGATTGAACAGAAAGTCATTCTAAAGGTTACAGAACAGGAACCAAGTCTCAGCAATGACACAATAGTCTCTTTGGCCTTTATATAGTTTGTAATCATGCACTGCTTATTGACCTTTGCAGATGAAATTTTATTTTAAGTCTCAAAAATTAATACCTTCTTTTTATGATATAAAACTGTCGTAAATAGAAGACAGCACAAGTGTTATGCCTCACACAGTTTGCTGATACTGGAGGAAGCTTTCTTTTCCCTCCATCCTGCTGCTCTGCAGGCAGCTGTCAGCTTATTGTGGTGGGTCTGCTGAAGCCTTTCAGCCTCAGATGGGTGGGAGGGGACCTCAGTTCTGCTCCACTCTTTGAGTGTTGCCTTTCCCTGGTCTTAAAATCAGAGCCAAACACGGTTAAGAGGGAGAAGGGGTTTACCTCGGTGTTTATTGAAGGATCCTTAAGGTGCACTCTCCGTCCGGGTGGAATGTGCTGAGATGCACACACACGATACAGTTAAGACCTTGTGAATTAGCACATCTATCAAAGATTCCCCAATGAGAGACTCAAGTGACCCCCTCGTCCAAGGAACCTTTCCCCTGGGCCTATCTTAGTTTGCAGAATGTGTTCTGGAGAGGACCTTGGTGTCTGGGGCTTTCTGACCCCCAACTGCGAGGCTTCCAGGATGTTTGGTCTCCTGGATTAACAGAATATTGGGTCTGTGCTACTTATCAAACCTAAGGAGTTAAAAAATATGTGGGCTAAAAGCACCAAGAATACATAAAAGCTATAAAAAAGGGGTATATAAAAAAAGGCAAAAGATCATCATGGCATCAGAGTGCTGGTCTGTGTTCAGGATCCACAGCCCCTTCATCTCCATCCCATCTTCCTCACCCACCTGTGGCCTGCTCGGCCTCATCCCTTGTTTTTAGAGTGCCCCATTGGGAACAGAGAAGTGAAGGCTGTGTGTTTTCAGCTCCTCCTCCCACCTTGCCCCATGTGAAGAGCCTGGTCCATCTCCTCTAACACCACGGTGGGTACTGGTGGAGCTGCTGTTGGGTGTCCCCCTAGCCCAGCCTTTCTCCAAGGCAGACAAGCCCTGCTCCTGCAGTCTCTGCCCCCAGGGAAGGTGCTGTAGTCCCTGGCAGTCTCGTGGCCAGTGCTGGGCTTGCTGCAGTTGGTCCAAGCTTTCCCTGTGTGCTGTCCCAGATGTGGGGACCCAAGCACTGAGCAGGAGGAGGTAAAAGCCCTGCCCTGCCCTTCAGCTGTGGCCAGGCTGCTGCTGCTGCTCTCTCCTGCCAGAGCACGCTGCTGGCTCGTGCTCTGCTCACTGTTTGCTGCCAGGACCCTCAGTCTTTTCTGGGAACTGCTGAGCCCAACCACCTCGTTGTTTACCCACCTAATTGGCCACTTCTCCAGATGGAACTTCCCAACTGGATAGAAGGAGTGGGCCAGCCTGTTCATTAGCTAATAAACTTTGATTTGTTTTCTGATATTAGCATTAAACTTGTGCGAGCCTTGTTTGACAGTGAAACCTCATTCTTGCTTATTCATCACGCCACTGTAAATGGCTGAAGTAACCCCCAGTTACAGGTGATTTGCTGATATTCTCACAGCCTCCTGAATCCCATGAGAATATGGTGCAGGTGTTGATGTTCTTTCCATGCCCATATCCACAGCCTGCTGCAGACACGGGATTTTCTCTTGCTCCTTTGAGAAGAACAGATGAAAACTTTGCTTCTCAGCAAGAAGCTTTATCTCAGTATATGTTGATCATCATATTCCTGTGAGCAAAGTGAAATCAATAAGAATCCTCATCAATTTTGGTAAATCTAACTGGTTTCTTAACCAAAGCAATTTAAAAACTAACTGATTTTTCAGTCTTTAGTATTCGAGATTTGAAGTTGAAAAGCAGTTATTTGCATATTGAGAGGCTGCAGCATTTAACTATAAATGGAAAGGAATGAATTGCTGATGATCACTGCTAGCATTTTTAGTTGTATTTTTGTGTTGAAGGCAGACTATGCTCATAACAAAAAAAGCTGAACTCAAAGTACTTCGCTTTCTCTTGAAATATAATGCTGAATAATAATATCAGGGGTTTTTTGTCTTTCTCATTTGGTTTTCTGAAACTTCAGAGACTATCAGAACTGGGAGAATTTATTGAAGAGAGCATTCTCTGCTGAGGTTTTAAGTGCAGTGCTGCACGCCCATATTGGTATAATCTAGAAGGGAATATCTAGATGAGATTGTAAAATGGAGTTATTGCAGTAGCTCAGAACAAAGCCGTTGCTTTGTGAAATCAGAATAAGTAAGGGCTGTATGATTTTCATGTGAAAATCAAGTCCCAAAGGCTGATTGGAGGTAATATGGGGACAGCCCCACCTCCTTCCCATCTATCACCAGAAGCTTTTTTTTTGGAGGGGAAAGATGGCGATCCCAAAAGGAAAGCACTTTTTATACAACCAGTTGCCCCTTCCGCAGAGAATTGACTCCTCTGTTCTTTTATTGCTGTTACCCCCTTTCATCTAGAGCTGGAAATATTTTGAGCCCTCTGCTTGTATCCACAGGTATTTACCAACTCTATTTTTTAGGCAAGGGCTTTTTCAGAAGTGTTGAAAGCTTCTCAAAATTTTGTCCAGTGCTTCACACAGGAATATTCCTGTTAGATTTACTGGAGCGTTTAGATACAAACACTTTACCTGTGTGGGAAAGTCAAATAGGTTCCTTTGTCACAGAGCCTGAGATCATTTGAAGAATCTGCACAACCCTTTGGATGTTTGTGTGTGCCCCACAGGTTTTCCATACATGACACAGTCTGGCTGTATTTGCTGGGATTGCCTGCTAAGGCCTGTAAGGTACAGGAGTTATGGATGATAGTTAAAATAGTGCCTTAGAGCTGAGGAAGCCGAAGTCCTTTGTGAGCAGTAATTAATTAAAGCTCAAACCAGTCCCATGAGATGGCATTATCCCCTGTTTTACAGATGGTGGAACACAAAGGATAAGTGTGTTTTTGAAGGGTGGGTAGCCAGCCATTGTCAGACCAGACATTAAACCCCAGACCTCCTTTTTATAGGGCCATGTTCTAATCCACTTTGTGCTTCCAGTGCTTTGAAATTTGCTGATACTTATTCTGTAAGGCAACTTTTTCATCTCATTTGATCTTTGCTGTATGAGATGATCCTTGGGAAAAAACGGGGCATTCCATCGATCTGCTTTTGTTGTAAGTCTCCAGAAGGGATTAGGTTATAAATTCTGTCCCTTTAGTACTGTCCAGGCTAACTCCAAATGGAAGCACATCCTTTTCTCTCAGATCACAGTACTTTATGCTGGTGCTTTGCCTGTAAGAACTAGAACAAGATTATAATGCCACGTTTTCTTCTTAGTGTGGCCATTAGGGATGGGGTGGGAGTGGGTGTTCTGCTGCTCATAGAGAGACAGCTCAATGGGGGAAGATGGGAACAGAAAGACTTTTGAGCAGCTCAAGTGTCGTTTTAAGAAATGTTGCTACTTAAAACTTCTGCTCGTGGTTGTATACAGAGTTCCTCCTGTTGGAGGTTGAATGATGTCAAAGACTTTATCTCTGTTTTGGCATGTGGTATCACACAGCAGCTGAGGCTCTTTGGTTTGTGGGATTTTTCCAAGTGAAGAGAGAGCACATGTTCCAGTAGGAATTTCAGCACTGGCGTGTGTTTCCTCTGGAGGTGATGAGGATGTCATGTTGCGTCCGGAAGGCAATCTGGAATGCTGCCCTCATTGAATTTCTTTGCAAGTCTCCGTGAATGAAATCATCTGCTTTCTGTCAAAGGATCTGAGGGGAAGGAAGAAAGATTTTTTTTTTTTTTTTTTTGAGTAACAAAGTACTGTGTAGTAAACTCATTGACAAAATGCTTGTTTGGCTTTGTACTTGTTTTAAAAGCCTTCCTAAAAACTTTGTCTCTGAAGTAGTCTGCAACAGGTTAAAGTATATTAAAGTATACTTGTGTGTGAAACTCTTCGAACTTAACTGAGTTTGCTGACAGCTCTCGGTCTAGTGCATCCACAAAACCAAAATAGCATCACTCCTGAGAATTCCACTGAGTGAGATAAGCCAATAGGGTCATCTGTGTTTTGCTTTTATTTGGAAGGAAAACATTTGACAAATTTCCTTAAGCATTTGTCTTTGGTTTTTAGGAAATAACCTGAGGACCAGCAAAGCTGGTATTTGCTGGTTTAGTGTAATTTATTGCATTTTATGTTACTTTTATGCACCTCAGTTTTTGCAGAGTGTCTCAGTAAGGTGGACTGGAAAACAGCTGTGGTGATAGACTTGACAGAAGTTTTCACATGGATGGATGCAGTGTGTGAGGTGCCAAGCAGACAAACAAACACAATGGGTGCAGACTCCTCACCCAGAAATGTGTGAAACTACAGCTCATCACAGCTTGTTTTCCCTTTAGAAAAGAAGGTGGGGTGATAATATCAGTCTGATGATGACCGTCCAAAAACTGAATCACTGAAGAGAATAGGGGTCAGGCAAAATTTAATGTAATCAAATGTGTGTTTTCCATAAAATCTCAGTTTTGAGTGGAAAACTTTAAACCCACCCTATTAATAATCTGTGTGAAAGTAGCGAAAGATTGAGTGAGGAAAACACTATGCAAAGAGAAAGTGAATTTAGCTCAGAGTTAGTGCTGGCTGCAGGGTTTCAGCAATTTATTAACATTTGAAGGTAGTATGGTCAATATTGTTGTTTTGACGAGTGAAGAGTGAAAAAGTTGAGTGGCAGAGAAAGAAAGAAAAAGAGTTTGTGGGATGCCAGTGGGATAACAGGGACACACAAGAAGAGATCAAGGACTTTCCTGAAAGGTGTGACACCTTGCTGGTAGAAACAGGAATGTAACCTGGATTGCTTGCTGTCCCATGCCAAATGAAGACTGGAAGAGTTTGGTAGGACACTTCCCATGTGGTTGGAAGTGTAAGGGGAAGGCTCATATTCACCCTTGCTTCGGTAGCATTGGTACCCGCCCCATCCTTTCTCCTTCTTGTGATACTTCTGCTATCAGGTGAGTCTTTCCCTCTGCTGAGACAGGGTGTAAAGCTGAGAGCAGTAGGAGGTTTTATGTCTGGGCCCTGCAGTCTGGAATCACTCTGTCTGCTCAGTTGCACACTCCCATGCTCCAGTGAATCATGTCCCTCTCTTTGGAGATGACAGCTTGCTTTACAGAGCTGGTTTCCTATTACAGAGCAGAGATTAGTGGAGGTGAGGGAAGGAGAAGCTCTGCTGCTGGGATCCTGATGGTCCTAACTGTGCCTACTGTTGCTTACCCTTGCTGCCTTTGGAAACTGGCTGTTCTACGCTTCCCGCTCTGCATGGGCATCCTGACTCCTGAAATGAGTCACGTCTCCCCTCCTTTCTTTAATTTTCATTTTTGCACTGTGTTCCCATAACTACACATTCTTTACCTTCCCCACCTTCCTATGAGCTCCAGCCTGAGGTGTAACCTTCTCTTTGTGCTCTCTGCCTCCTTCACCTGCATACCACACCCCCTCCCTGATGCCTTAGGTTTGAACTTTTATATTTTCAAATTCTGTACTGCTTAGAGTGTAACTCTGAAGTTCCTTGTAGCCTGTAATTCCTGCTCTCTCGTACTGGGTAGACATAACAAAGCCTCTCCAGGCTTTGCCTACAAGGACAGCCAGGCTGTTTTTAGGCCCAAAATGTGTAAACCAAAGATTTTGAGGGGGAGCAAGCTGAGGGGAGTTACATCGTTAAACTGGGGCTTTAATTGGAGAATTAACCCTGATATGCAAATGATCCAAACCTATAAAAGTGTGAAGAACTCGTGACCTGTCGTCCATCTTGGGGTCCGTTTTTTGGCAGCAGCCTCTGGCTCCCCCAGGGTGTACCTTGAAGGCCCTTCAAATAAATACCTATCTTTATTCTCTTACTCTTGTCTAGTCTCTGTTTCTAGGTGGCTGGAGGAGGCATCATCCCTGTGTAGCCTAGGAGCTTTTACCCTTCATCTCCATTTTTCCTGCTCTACAGCCACACACTGCCACAGCCCTGAGCCAGAGCCTGGTTCCTGCCTCTGGCTGGCACAGTGCCTGCAGCAGGGGAAAACCAACTGGCTTCCCAGGGCTGAGCTGCCAGCTTCCATTTTCACATGAGGCTGTGGCAGGAGCAGTAGCAGCAGCTCTAGACCATGGCTTATGTGCAGGATCTTGCAGAGGGCAAGATGGAATTGGTGATTCCCTATTACATTTTGTGTATGGAAAAGTCAGGAACAGCCTGCACTGAAAATTATCAACATGCCACTCTAAGAAGGTTTACCTGCCAGATTTTACCAAAGCTTAGTTTGATAATGATAAAAATTAACCTTTTCTAAACCAGTCTTAAATGAGCACTGGAAGTATCAGATTGCAAACTGATTTAATTCCTTTTTCTTCGCCTGTTTTTTTTCTTTTTTTTTTTTATTTTTCCTCTTGACTGAGTAGGTTTGGTTTCCATGAAGGGGTCAAATTCTTGAAGTGTTTCAAGGCATTGATGCAAGGACTATCATATTGCCCAGACACAGGGGATGGGCAACAATTTGCCCTCCAAAGCTGCTGCTGAATACTCAGAGACACATTAGGAGTCCTTGTGGTGTTACACACACATTTTGTGCTCTGTCCTTGCAGATATTCCCCACACAAGATAACTTAACTTACCTAAGGCTGGCTTTTGTTTGACTGCCTGTTAAATAAATGTGTTATTGAAAAAAATTAATACTTCTTTTTTTTTTTTTTTCTGATACTATATGATAATTAAACCCAAGCTCTGTTTTTTCTTGTGTTTCTGCTGAAATGACTTGGCACCAGAATGATAATTCTTGTATATCTTGGGTTTTAGAAGTTGAGACAGGAGATTTGTCAGAAGTTCTTAATTCTTGACTCTTCCCTCAAAAGTAAGTGGTGAGATTTTGAGAAGCTTCCTGGTCCCTAGTCAAACAAGTCCCATATTTTCAGAACCATTACATGTCTAACAGTTCTCACTACAGACAATCAAATTATTGCATGGTGTTGCAATCATTTTAACAATTGAGTCATGTAGTTGCTAGAATTTCACAATAGGTATTTAGTTCTCAAACCATTAACAGGCAATGCCTGGAAATGAAATCAGCCTTCCCTTTTTTGTTGTGTAGAATACTTTTTGAAAGCAGTATATTCAAAGCTTTCTGCTTTTTAGCTTTAAAGTTAACTTGAATATGTTATGAAAGGTGAATAGAATTACCTGTTGCTATTTTGCCTTCTAAGGCAAATGGATTCTTCATGCTTTTGCACTTCATTGCTAAAATTCATTTTTATTAAAGTTAGTATGAGCAGTATATTATGAATGGTGATAACTTGCACGTGACAGAAGGAGTAACCTGAGCACAGACAAGCCACTGGCTTGTCTGCCTAACGTGACCCAGGGTATGCATGACCCTTTGAGAGATAAAAGTCCAATGTACAACTGGAATTGGATATGAAGACCTGAGACAAAACCCTGTTATTGCAGTGACTGAGGAGAAGCCATGAAGCTTGAAATCCTCTGTAAAAACAACAACAAAACTCTCAAGACCCCAAACTCTTCCCTCATCTCAGGTTCTCTTTTGCCAGTTCAGCTTTCCCCCGGACTCTTCCATGGTTACAGAGCAGGAGCAGAAGTTCTTCTCAAGGTGTTGCTGTTCCAGCTGCTACCGACACCCTGTTCTGCTAAAATGTGTGTGTCCAGTTTGTGAAAGATCAGATGAGTTATTGGTTAGCATGGGGCTTTCTGATTTTTCCCATTAGTGAAGGGTAGTATATTTGGATCTCTTTATAAGGAAATGAATCCATGTTCTATTTACAGCCATCTAGTAAAGACTCGTATTATGAAGAGAAAATTGGGTTCTGGGTAGCCAGAAAGATTTAATTAAAAAACACGATATAAAATTAATGCAGCCCATCTTCAGCTTCGTTGCAATCTGAATAGCTGTAAACAAGGGTCTCTGACTGGCTGTGCCAGTGGATTCAGGGAATTAGTGTGTTCTGTATGTTTTCCAAGTATTGACTGAGTTTTGAATTATTTGTCCAGATACTCTCATGAGAGCTGTTCCCATGCCTGAGGGCTAGAAGTCTGGAATTCTTTCTTTTTTCTCCAATTTGCAGTGCCCTTTGGGGCCAACACACACTCATATATTCTTAGTATTGCGATTTTGTTTCAGCTGTGCTTGTCTCTAAACACAACAGTAAATTGAGACATCTCTGTTTTCAAGGGAAGTACAATCTCCTGGAATGCAGCTCATTTTGGGGGGCTGGCAGTAGCCCTTTCTCCATTGTACCAGAGGGATGGTGGTGCCACGACTGCAGATTTCTTGCTCTTGGTATGTGAAAGTACTGGGGTGACCTTGGGTTTATTTGGTTTAATTTGGAACCAGGTCTTTGCTTTCTCCTCAGGGTTTTCATCGCAATGGGACTTCTGTGAGAAACATTTTAACTTGGCTTTTATTATGTATCAAAGGGGCTACTTCAACCTTCTATCAGTAGAAGCACTGCACATCAGACTTACTGAAGGCCTATATTAAAAGTTTGTTTTCATTCAAGGTTTGCTTTTTCTTTCTTTTTTTTCCTGGTAGTGCTGACTACGCCCACGTTTACACCTTCCAAATACTACTTGCAAGGCTGGTTGTTTGGGGCTTTTTTTTAAGATTAAAGCTTTTACTGCTTTGCTAACTTTTATAAACTGTCTGTCATTCTGTTTGACAACTCTTCAGTCTCTGTGTGTCACCAAGTACTGTTTGAGTAGTAAATGATGGTTCTAAATGTAAGAGCTTCAAATTAATGACTAGTGGGAAGCAGCAGAATGACATCTAAAATGAATGAAAATGGATCTTGTATTGTCAAGGAGTGATTAAAGAAGTAGCTGAAATCATGATCAAATGTGAAAGGAAGTGGAATAATTTGTTAGTGGTCCGTTCCCTGCTCGAAAATTTGACTTCTCTCAGCCTAATGAATGAGTGGTATCCTGGATACTCTGGTTTCAGTAGCAGTACCTCACTGGTAAGTGTGGGTTACTCACAATTTGTGTTGGTTTAGGGAAAGGTTCAAGCTGGTTGAGTATAAACTGCCAGTGGGAAACTGATTTTCACCCCCACCCTCAGCCCCCAAGGCTGAGCTGGCAGTCAGGATCCGTGGTGAATGTCAGCATTTCAGGAGAGGTTCCATCTCAGGGGTGCTGCCACCAGAACCTGCTTTTCTTGGTGAGTTGGAGGGTTTCGTGCTGTGTGTGCTCATCACTCATGAAAAGTGGGGATTTTGGGGTGTCTGAGTGGATTTGGTTCTACTTATGGGCACACAGTGTGTATTCATCAGCTGTCCTGTTAGACACATTAATACAAGTCTGTGTAGAAAGCTGAATATATTTCAGCTGGCAGTTAAAAGAATCGGTCACGTTTGGCCTTATTTCTGGTGGTTTTTTATGAGATAGAGCTTTTCTTTTGCAACTTAGTCATCTTCTCACCTCACATTTGTATTGCAGCTATCATGAACCCTTTCAGATTGAATTACTGTCTTCATTTTAAACAAATGAAAGCATATTTCAATGTTTATTATTTGTTGAAGCAGACAATTGGCAGAGGGAGATTGAAGTTTTGGGTGTAAGTTAGGGGAAGTTGGCAGGCAGAATGCTCCAGTGCAGAACCCAAAGCTGCAGTACAGGTAAATATTCACAGAAAAATGTAAATGGATTGTTTGCTACTCTTCCATTACATCAGTTAAGATTTAATCAGCTTCAGGTGAGATTTTATCCGCTATAGTTTTATAGTAGTGGTTTAAGTAATCAGGCAGGGCTGAAAATGAGAATTTAAACCTTTGATACTATAAGATATTTCAGCCTTACAGGCACAACGTTTAATTATACCAGCCAGAGTTTGCTTTGGCTTTAATGAACAGATGTGTCTGTGTAGACCAGTTCAGTTTAAAGGAGAGGAATTCACACAACTGCCCCAAGCTGAAGGAGCACCTTCCATGGGAAAAACTCTTCAGCCTCTGTGGCCTGCAGTTCCATCTGTGGCTGAAAATCCTTTGTGTGAGGGACAGGAGTAAGGGATGTGGTGGTTTTGAGATGTGACCTGGGGTGAGGGTGTGGGAGGGAACAGCTCTGCTGTTGTCAGCTGAGTGCCCTTTAGCACCAGAGCCCTTTGGTGACCTTTGGCAAATCACATAAGCTGTCTGCACCTTGTCTTCTGTGCAAAGAGAATTTGCCTTCTTCACAGTAGTGTTTTGAGACCTAATTAAGATTTTCCAAGCGCTTCCAGAACCTCAGATGAAAGGCATGCTCAGAAAGCATTATAATTAACAGGAGCTTATCAGCTGAGCTTTACAGAATTAATTCTCATAAATATAAAAACTAAATGCTTTGTAAGAAGCTTTTCTCTATGTTCCATCCCTAAAAAGCATCATTTGTGGATATGATATTTTAAGATTAGTAAAAAGAAATGTTTATTTTCTTGTACTGGGATATTCTTCTGAGTGCTCTCATGCCTTATTGTGTTAGGGATCTTGAGATTTGGGAGTGTGTGCATTGCTCCAGGATATATCCACACAAGGAGAAAAATTGATTAGACTGCGTTTGCAGATAGTTTCCCACTTCTGCTATAAACATAGGATTGTTTTCAAATTATTTTCTATTTCTCGAAGACAAAACCCCCAGCAAGTTAAAAATTAATCAACTTTACTGCCGCTTCCTGTGGATTTTCTTTTCCTACATTTGGCATATTCACGTGCTGCTGCTGCCAGAAGGAGAGGTGGAGCTGCTGCTGACTTTTAAGGCCATTTTGTTACTCCATCTATATGGTAAACATAGGAGTGGCTGGACCTACATCAGAATCAGGATGGCTGCATGACTGCTATGGGAAGGAAGTTGTGGCTTGTGCTGTACCAAGGCTCTGCTGCCCACACTGGGTAGTGACAGCAAAAAAGAGCAAGGAACAGGAGTGGTGGGTGCAGTCCCAGTGCTCCACAGTGCACCCTAATGAGTACTGAGTGTTTGTGTATCAGTGAGCTCATAGTGATTCTTGTCCTTACTTTAATATTAGCACAAGGCCCAGTTCCTGCTCTAGACAAACACGGAATTTTATAGATTGGGCCCAATACGTGATGACTGTCATTAGGATTTTTTACTCTCTGGAATTTAAACCATAAAAATTTTCCTTCCAGAATGGATCTGATTTGCAAGTGTTTTCAGGGAACATGCAATAGAATCGTGTTTAATGAGCTGGGTGGTCTGCTGGGCCGGACTGTTTTGTGTTTGTGTATAAAATCTGTCACCAGCCATTCTTCCACAGTAGTCTGTTGTCTGGTAGGAAATATATGTCAAGCAGAATCAATATTATTATTCCTTTTGGCTTGTCTCTGCTTTTAAGGATAACTGGAAAATAGTCTGTGTGGTGGGGCACTGAGACTGTTTGTCACAATGCTTTTATTGTCCTGCTCAGCTGCAGTGTAACATTCATTTAGTGCTCTCGGAGCGTGGCATTTCCGTTTGCAATGCAGCACAAGGGAATTCTGATTTCATTTCCTAGAAGATTTTGGCAAAATTAGAAGGCAAGTAACTTATCTTTGTCGTATTTTGGCTGGATGTTTTCTTTTCTGTTTTCTTTTTATTCCCCCCCCCCCCCCCCCCTTCGATCAGCAAAATGGAAAACAACTGCAGAGGCAGCACTGGATAATTTGGTTTCTTGGTTAGGTGGTGTTCAGGAGCAACAGGCAGTGATAGTCCAGTGTCATGATGATGTTGTGACGATGCAGACACAGGTATTTATTTACATTATGCTGTGATTTATCACAGTATTTATCTGTCTTGAATTTAGCATTTTGCTTGCAGATTTTAGGCACAGCTTAGCTTGTCTTTAGTGCAGAGGCTGTGCCTGTTAAAAGCTCTATTGGCTCACTTAAAAACGAACAGAGAGATGTAGAAGGGGGAGAGGGTTAGTGTGGTAGAATGGCATGTGCTTACAGTCATTTCCCAGGTTTGCAGCCAGGGCTAGCTGCATGCCAGGAGGGCAGATACGATGGATAAGGAATGCCCTCTGTTTCCAAGGGTCAGCCTCAGCCAGAGCAGGGACTGGCACTGGATTCAGAGGTGGAGTTCCTTGGTAAGAGAGGACAAGGCGCTACCGCCTGAGCTGCGCAGGTGCAAGACCTTGGGGAGGCAAAGTGCAATGAATTTCCCCTCTTTGGCTTCTTTCCTTTCCTCTCTGCTCAGGACACGTGGTTGTGGCACAGTGATGTTGTTGTGCCCAGCAGCCCAGGGTGAGAGAGTTGTATCCTTAGAGGGAGGGTTGGTTTCCCACAGGGAGAGCAGCACCATCAGAGCTATGCCCTTGTTGTGGGTGTGTCGTGTCCATCCGGCGGCATCAGGAGCTGTGTTTGAAGGGGCTCAGCACTGGGGTAAACAAACAAGCAAACCTTAACTTATCAAAGCACAAATTCATATAATTAATGGTTCTATGCGTTGCTTTGTGCAACTCGGACCTCTTTGGATAAGAAATATTCTTTCAAATTTAGTTTCTGGTTGGTTTTGATAGTTACGATTCAACTCTCACCTGAATTCAAATTGTATTGATTTTGATTTTGCCAGTTAATATTGTAACACGTGTATTTATTTTACTGGCTAATGCAATTGAACCAGTACAAGCCCAAGGGTGAAAGCAGCCATCTTAGTAAAAATTGATTTATTTACTCTACAACAGGATATGTTCTTTGTATCTTGGTGATGCAAAACTGATAGAGCTAAGGTAAATTAATCTTCCACTGCAGGTTAGGCTGCAGGGTGGAAAAACCTATAATATTTGATAAATAAATAGGAATATTTAACTTCTTTGAAGAAGTATTTTAACATTTATGACACTTCCCTTGTTATCAGACTCTTTTTGCATCCTTCAGAATATCTGAGTTATCTCAAAGGTTACAAGGTTGTTTCGAGCATTCCTGGATTAGCATTAATACACTGAAATTGAAACATAGCAGAAAAGAAAACTCCCAGTGAAACACAGAAGATTTTTACCTTCACACTGGTTAACACTATTTTTAAGGTCTCCTTTATGCAGTCAGTCACTTAGGACCTGTCAGCACATCCCTTAGGAGCAGTTCCACTGTGTGAAGCTGCACTCTTGGTCACTTTAATTTTTGTTATTTATTTGTCTGATTTATTTTTAACTGGAGAACATTTATGGGAGTGACAGACAGTGGAATTTTCTTTCACTCACACAGTAGCATGCAGGAACAGCACAAGGCATTGGAAAATACTGCAATAAAATCATAAAAATGAGCCAGCAGCTGGATAGATTGAAGCTGCAATGATGGGACTGTTATTGTTTTATTTGAAATGCACCAGATTTTAAGTCAGCGATATCTTCCTGAATTAACAGCCCTTCTAATTGAGGGAGAAGGGTTAAATTGTGATCTTGCAGTAATATAAAGTCAAAAAACTTTGTATTAATGGGCGAAAGGCTGCTGACTGCATGGAGAAATGGGTGATATGAATGGATGGCACGGAGCTGCTGGTGAGGATGGCAAATTGATGAAAAGCAAAGGTTCATCGACTTAGAGGCTGCCTGGATGATTTATGTTAAATCATGGTGAGTGCAGTTGGGGCACGTGTGAGACATTTTCCTTTCTAAACAGAAATGAAATAAACCGTGTACCAGTTGAGTTGCATTAATCAATTGTGAACCATTTGTTTATTCAGTTCTGTTTTGTAGCACTGCAAATAAGATGGGTCCACACAGACAAATAAAGGCAAAACTAGCCTAATACACAATGATTCGTGTAAAGCACCATTTTAATTCCAAAGTGCAGTTGGGGGATGTCTTACATGTCAGATAAAAGATTGTATTTTCTTTTAAATTAATTATGCACCTAACAGATTCTGACTTTCTGGCAGAGGAATTGTTGGCTTTCTTTGCCACAGACTTATTCCACAGCCTATTACAATGTAGAAAATTGGAATGTTGAAGGACTTAAGAGGGTTGTTTTCTGTAAATTCTTACTCTTCATTACTGAAAAAAAATTGCCATAAAACTGCTCAGACTATCAGAAATGCTGTCAAATGTAACAAAATACTATTTTTTCTTTTTTTGACTTAACCTATAGAGTTAAGGGAATCATAGAGTGGCCTGGGTGGGAAGGGACCTTAAAGATAATTCAGTTCCAGCCCCTGTGGCATGGGCAGGGACACCTCCCACTAGATCAGGTTGATCAGAGCTCTGTCCAGCCTGGCCTTCAACACTTCCAGGGATGGGGCAGCCACAGCTTCTCTGGGCAACCTGGGCCAGTGCCTCACAGTCCTCTTAAAATGAGCAGAATGGTTCAAATACCTACAGAAAAGCTATGAAGCATTGAAGAACCTTTTAATAAATGTTAAGAACAGAAACTTTACATTCGAAGCATGCAACAGAATCTGGTAAAGCATCCCCTCTTCAAAATTCCCTGTTCAAAATTTACTGCAAACAAACCCCAGAGATTTTGTGAATGGGAAGAGACATCCCAAGAGTGGGGAATTCCTCTGTGAAGAACTTCCACTGTAAATGACCATTTATGTCTGTGGTGTAGTGAAGGCTATCCCATTGAGTCTGCAAATCCAGATAGGCTCCACTGTACAGCCAGGGATAGCTCTGGGATTAAATCTGCTGCTGAACCGAATCACACTGGGGATCTCAGCTGCCTGTGTGACGTCTCGTGCTGACCAGGAAGCCCTGGATATCTGGTATGGGATGCTCAGGTCTAGTTCTGTGGGTACTTCCCTTTTCTCCTCTTTTAAAGGTCTTTAAAAGCATCTTTCATCTCCTATATTCATGATCAGATGCTTTGAGCCAAGAAGCTCTGTCTTTAAAGTGTCAAAAAATCCATTCTTTGTATAATTTCCTGTCACTCCTATTTGCAGACTTCATCAAGTCAACCATTTTGACAACCTGACACCAGCCAGACACACTACTGGTGAAAATTTATACATGGGAATGTTTCTGGTTTTGCATGGTGAAATGGCTTATTAGACTTTCACGCCTTTTAGTTTTATTATTTTTTAAATAAAAATGTTCTTTGGTAGAGAATTGAAAAAAAACCTGAGCTCAAGTTTATAGCAGACAAATTTTGGAAATACAGTGAACCAGGAAGCTGCTAGACAATTCTCTGGTTCTTTCAACAGTCAGACTGTATTTCACATCACAGTTTACATTTCAGATAATGTTAAATAGCATATGGGTAACATTCTTTGGATTAAATCCTAGTTCCTCCTAAGTTAGGGACAGAATTCACATCAATTTCAAAATCATACTCCTTGCCTGATTCATAATGAATATTCTTTAAAAAACTGGTATCCTTGGGAGAAATTTTAGCCTGCAAAAAGCAGGAATGCAAGTTGTCACTAGAGTCTTGTGGAGTCTGGGGGAAAGCTGAGAGTGAACAACTATTAACTATTTCCTGCTGGGCAGTTTAGCAGGAACTAAACTGGCCAGTTTATGGCCAGTGAAGGCTCAGAGCTCAGTTCTAAAATCTGGTTGTGATTCTGCAGCTCAGCTGTGGTTTTTAGGCTCTCACGATCCATCTGTTGTAAACAGTGACAAATAGGAATTCATTGCTTTCTTTCTGTATTCTTAATTTTTGGCAAACATAAGAGATCAGAGAGAGATTTGGTTGGCTCTAAACAAGCAAAATGATGCAACTGGGTTTGTGATGCTCTCAAACCACAGAGTAATGGTACTGTAAATTATTTCATGTGTTTTCCCTGAGCACATTCCATCCAGCTTGGTAATTAGGTCCGTGAGGGCCCGAATGCAGGCCAGACAAAATCACTTGCATTCCACCTGCCTGCACTGGAGCAGACTTTGGACTATATATAATATGTGGGAGTAAGTGATAAGATCACCATGAATAGTCCCTCTGTTTAGTAATGATCATGGGGAATTCTAAGAATGTCTGAAGAGAAGCATCTTTCTTTTGGAAGGAATTTATTTGTAGCTTTAGGAGATTTAGGTTTCAAGGAGGTTATAAAGTGCCTATGCAGACTATTGCCTGTGTTTTTATAAGTAAAATAAAACCCCAAATTGTTGCTGTCGAGCTGTTTCAAGTGGAGAATTTCTTTCATCAGAATGATAGTAAATTTACTTTGAAAAGTATAAAAGTGTGCCTTACAATTTTTCCATGGCAACCCTCATTAAAGTGAGCGCAATCCCAGGATTAAATATGTGCAAGATGAAAAGATCAAGGCCTTGCTGTATTGGGGTGCAACTTTACACAACCTCCAAGTGGTCTTCTAGAAGTCCTCAGTGAAATTCTTGTATAAGGCTTTCTTTTGAGAACGCACTGAACTGACACCATAATTTCAATACAGGATGCTTTGGACTGATCTATTTTTTTTTTTCCTTTTTCCAGTGTCAGTTAGAAAGAAGTGCTTGACAATCTACCTTTTTTTAAAATTATCTTGGGTAATCTTTTATATTAAAGTTCACAGAAAATCACTGTAAATAAGAGAATGATCCATGAAGTTTTATGTGGCGTTTTATTGGAAACCATTACAAAATGAAACAGGGTTAGCATAAAGTTTGAGTGAGACTTAATTTATACACTGAAATTGATTAGAAGATTCAGGTGATGACTTAAAATCTTTGCCAAATCTGTCTTATTAAATGAAATCCAGATTTCAACTGTTTGCATCATATAGTCCAACCACTTCGATGAAGGGATATGCTTGTCTCTCTGCAAGTTTGCATATTTCCTTTATACATTATTCTTGTTTATTTAGTATTATTATCTATTACATCTCTAAATACATCAAACCGAAAATGTCATCATAGTTTTTTTATTGTTTATACTAGAAATGCTTATTACTTTTAAAATTGGAATTTCTTTACTCCAGTCGTGTATTAAATGTCCGTGTATGTTTTTTATTCAGTTCAGGATCGTTTGACCATAATGAGATCACGAATATTTGTGTGTGTTCATGAACTTTTCTTTGGGTAAAAAGTTTCCAGTGCTGAAACCATTACCATTCAAATGATGTGAAAATCTTCAAAGCTCATTTATCATGTGTAAGCTCCAACAGGAAGGCTTTGTAAAATGGGAAACAGCGGAAAGCTTAGTGAGTTCCATGAGTCCTGTGTTGCCACAGATGCATCTTGGACCAAGAGAGTTAAAATGAAAATATAAATAGGACAGCACTACATGCCTGTACATGCACAAGTGTGGATTCCCCTGGCACTGATGACCCTTCAGCCACTGGGCCAGTAAAAAACTTCCAGTTCACTTGAATAAATCACCACCTAAGTGGTTTTAAGGGATGAAAATGGACACATGCAACTCCCTGAAATCTTTTATTATGCTCCAAACGAGTTGCAATGAGAGTCACTATTCTTTTTTCATTTATATCGGTGGTGGAAAAGGATATGGAGGAGAAAATCTGTTTTGATCAGAGTTTTATAAAGAAAAAGGAAATAACACAGACACGAAATATAAAATATGCTACTTGTTTTATTGAGATTATATTATTTTGCCTTGACTTTATTATGTTGTCACAACCTTTTTATTCTGCCAAACTGTCCCCATCTAAAAAAAGTCATAATTATTCTGCAGCCATACTGGGGCCACCTTTTTCAGTTTAATCCTTAAGAACACAAGTTGAAAGTTTTGGGAATCATCACTTGGTATTTCTGCTTGATAGTTTTCCTTTGCAGTCCTTCATAGAATTGTGCTACTTAGAGCACACAGCCTTCACCAAGTATAAATAAATTTCTATTTTCTATTTCTGTTCTGTTTTCACTGGTTGCAGACTAGCTAGGGTTTAGCACTTAATTTCTATTCTGTGTATATATTTTCTACCTTTGGAGCACAAAACTTGGGTCCATTTGCAAGAAATCCCCGTGTGTTTTGCCGCTTTACCACTTCCCTTTGTGTGGCACTCCGGGAAGGATATCCCTTGAACCCTGCTGTGCTTGGGAGCCATGGAAAAAGTCCGAGGGCCTCCCTAGTGGCACCTTGTGAGTGTGGAGAAGGGAGTGCATGTCCAGTTTGAATCCCCTGATTTTGGCTGATGGGTTTGGTGCAATGGTTTCGGTGTTCCTGCTCTGCAGTGGTTTTTATCCCTCCTGAGTCACCGGGGAAGGAACCAGCGATGCCTCAGAAGCAAACAGTGGGTTCCACCAGGGTGAATGAGGCAGCTGCTGCTGCCATCAAAGTATTTTCTTAGGTTTTTCCCTCTGTTCCTGCCACAGCCTGTTTTACAGAAGGTTTTAGTTTGTTATCTGCAGCAACCATAGGCTTCTTTTAGAGCATTCTGCAAATCTTTGCAGCTGGGGTATGGGTATATGTTGATTTTAAAATGTATTTATTTCATTAAATGGCTTTGTGGTTTTGGAGATCTTCCTTTAATATTCTAACTTGAGCGGGGGAAATAATATAAAAGATTGAGTGCTGTGGGAAAGAGGAGTGATGTGTAACTCTGTCATTTCAACACAATCAAAATCTTATCAGATACAGAATCTCAAATTTCGGAGTACTCTCTTCCCCACATCAATTTGGACTTGGCTTTTACTGCTCCTCTTACAACCCCCTGTCGACAACAATGTTCCTTACAAAAGCAGCTTGAAATCACAGTCTTTACATCCCTTAAAGCATTAATCCCTTGTTCCAGCACATTGTAAAATGTCAACTGCTTGTTAGCATGATGCAATTAAAGCACACATAAGGCAGCAGTGAAGAAAAAGACAAATGTTCTGGCCTGCATGAAATAGAAATAGAAATGGATGCAGGTCCCTGTTGTATTGCCCTGGCTATAAAGTTTTCATAGCTTTCTTAGTTTGGTATTCCCTCAGCTGTGCTCGTGTTTCTGCTTGTCAGTCCAAACCTTAACCTTCATCACTGAACCACAAGAAAAAAACAAGGGAAGAGGCAGGGTTTGGTTGGGGTTTTTTCCCTGTTAAAATAAAATAAAGATATTATAAAATGTGTTTGCCACTGGGAAATTGCAATGGTCAGCTTAAATTGTAGTCCTTGTGTAATTTCTGTGTTCCTTGTATGATCCATGTATATGGTTTGAAGGCCCTTAATGCAGGTGTTTGCACTTGGATGGACAAACCCCCCACTCTCCCTACTTGCTTGCTGTGGGATTTTTAGGAATGTCTCTAAGAACATGTCTTCTTCCTGGTGCTAGAATTAGGACGAATTGATCCTCATGATTTGGCCAGAAGCACTTTGTGATCTAAAACCTATCAAGACAACTCTCCAAGAAAAGAACAACAGTACTGCTCTTCCCTCTCCCTCTTTGCTGTATCCCCATGTGAACGCTGGCCTTCTTATTTATCTTCCAAACGGTCTAGCAGTCCTCATATTAAGGCAGAAATTACTGCTCTGCCTGGAATTCTGCTGTAGTGCTTCCAGTCACAATTTTTTTTTGCTACAGCAAGAATAAAATATTTCAGCTTTTAGCATACCGTGCAGCTGACTGCCCACACTGGGCACCAGAGAGGTTTGTATTGTTGGCTTTGGCAGTTGCTAGATCTAAATATTACTCCATTATTTTTTTATTGTGTTCTCTTCTAGCAATTGAATGTTTGAGTTTTTAGAAACAAACAGAATATGTTTGCTATCCCCTCCCTTCGGGGTTCCTTTTCCTGGCGGTGCTCTCGCAGTGCCATTCACGTGTCAGCTGTGTGTGGAGCCCCTTTGTTGTTGTGGTCTCTGCTGCCCAGGCTCCAGGAGCAAGGTTCACTGAGTGCACAGGTGCAGAGGCTCTGGTGGGAGCAGGACATCGCAGGGGCAGCTGTGCATTTTTGCTCATCATGGATTTTTTTCCTTTGCTTCAGCTTTAGGTTAGAGGTAGACGAGTAGAATCAAAGCAAAGGTTGTGTGTGTCTTGTCCCTGGTACAGCAGTGGCGAGAGGGGATTTATCCTGTGCCTGTCAGGGGTGGGGAGCTGGGGTGCAGTCCGTGCTCAGGTGGGAGTGGGGATGAATCCTGTGCTGTCTCATCCCCTTTGTTACTCAGCTGCTACACTGGAAGCAGTGTCTGGCAGTGGTAGTTTTCTTTCCTCTGGTCAGCATGACTGCTGGTGCCATCTGTGGCTTTGCTATGATGCTGATTTGAAAAACATAATATGTAAAATTGTTTTAAATAACAAAGGGCTTAAGCAGCTCTTCCATGTTGTAATTTACATCTAGCTATATATTACTAGCAAGTATCAAGTAATTAGCATATCTCTTAATAGTCTGAAGGGCCCAAGAACCATTCTGTGGTTTCCACTGTGTCTGGAAATTAGTTGAGTCCTGGCATGCATGGTGTAATCAGCAGGTTTCAGTGTGGTGATTTATAAATTACACAACATGGTTTAAAGCTCAGCTTCACAAAAAGAAGAGAAATAGATTGCCTGATGTGCAGCAGGCCAGGTGTGTGATTGCACACTCATGTCTGTGACTGCAAACTGAAATTCACCCTGCACTTCAAGCCTGTTATTGTTGATAAAATTAATCATATACTTTGATGTATTATCCTGTAAGTATGCACAGAATTCCCATTTGACAAACTATTTGATAGCTTAAGGAGCCCCTGGACTCCAATTAGCACCATGTGATAGAGTTAGGCCTCTGTGCCACCTCTTGTGAATCGCTGTAAATGTTGCCAGTCAGCTGCTTATATATAAAACATTCCTTTTTTTCTTTTTCTTTTTTTTAAGTTAAGAAGCAAGACTGGTAAGAGCAGATGATCTCTTTTATCAGGCTGACTGCTGAGAGGAGCCATTAAGCTTTTGGACACAGGCTCTTTTCCAGGTCTCTGAAAAATAGCTCTGATAATGTCTCTTCATCATGTGTGTGGTCTTGCTCCAAAAAGATTTGCAGCGCTGCTATGGAGGTTCCAGTTCTTTCCTTGTGAAAAGGTGACTGGAGATGACTGGTAAAGTTGTAGGAGGAAAAAAGAATTAAAGTTTATATAAAATGTCCCTTTTATTGCTTGTTCTCACAGGAATGTTACTGGGATCTTTCTTCAGTGAACAAGGCTAGAAGCAATTCCATTTTTGTGCCTTAGTTCCACATAAGCCTGAACTTGCTTCTTCAGAGGATGTTCAGAGAAGAATGAGATGTCAAAGCCTAGAACAGTTCTTAGATCCCTGACAGATGAAGCTGTTCTTACGCTTGACAGGCTCACTGCATGTTGCCTAATACAGGAATCCATTTTGTGCAAGAGCAGAGTTTGGTTTTTTCCTGTTTACAGAAAAGTTTCAAGTAAAATTCATAGTTCCACCTGGAGTTATTAGAGTTGTCCAGCTTTGTTTGGAGTCTGGAAATGAGGGCTTGTGTTGGTGAAGTCCATTTATAGACTTCCTTATGGCAATAAAAGTGATACCAGTTGTCTCTGCAGATCTTTTAAAATATCACTAGTATTCCTTAGCTCTTATCTCAAAGTATTGCTTGTTCTTCCCAGAGATCAACAGGCTTCTGATAACTAATTCCATTTTTTAAAAAATAACTCCGAAAATAGTATAAAATTTTTGTCTGTGCTTCTGTGAAAAAAATTCAGATGGTGTTGGAATGTAATGCAGAATGCAGAGCATGTGAGCAACCCCTCTGTAAGATTGTTAAATCAGGTGGAGTTTGTGTTCGCCTGCTGCTTGGCTGATCTTGGCAGATGGTTGGCAGCAAGCTGGCAGGGATTTAACCTGTGCTAGCCATGGGCAGTGGTGTCTTATCTAAGGGCAGGAAAGGGAATGACAAGGTGTTGCAGCTCTTTCTGCTGACATGGTATGGCCGTCATCCTCCTACAGAGTCAGCTCTGGTGGGTTGTCTGCCATGACTTTACACGAAGAAAAGGTTTTATGCCTTCATTTTCAGAGTTGCTATTTTAATTAGCCCTTTAAAGGTTATTTTTTTCCTCTTATCTCACAGCTCCATCTACTGTTGGTGCACTTGGTGATATTTCATCTCCATCTTTGGTTTTCTCTTAAACTCACACACGCAGCAAAGAGCTGTTTTCCCCTTTTGTGCACTCTTGGACTTCAGTGCCTTCTTTGTCCTCCTTGGTCTCCCCCAAATTTCTCTGCTACTTTCCTCTTGCCCCTGATTTACTGTAAGTGCTGTGAGCACACCTAGGACACTTCTCTGAGTGACGATTTTATTAGTTACTCAGCTCTCTTTGGGTCACAGATTGAAGACTGCTGCGTGAGGGAATTGCATGGCAGATGGATAACATCTGCTGGAAAAGTCTTCTTATCTGTGCACACATCTGATTGTTATGTTCTTGTTACTGCAGCAAACTTGCCTTGATAATTGCAGTCTTACTTCACTTCAATAAACTGAAATGGTTCCATGGGTTTTCGCCTCTCTCTCTCCTGGCTCCTTGTACATCAAGGAGCTCTCCTTTTGTGCTTCCAGGGCTCTTCACCGTGATTCCTGTCATCCTTGCTCTGTTTCTCGTGCTAATAATTAACATACTCTCACCCCTAGTGAGTCCAGGACCCAACCCTTTGTTGTTCTTTTTTCCCATTCTCAACTCAAGACCTTTACACTCTTTTTGTGGCCTCTTGCAGCAAAAGATGCCACCACAGCATCTGACGAGCTGTCTCATTATCCTTCTGCAGTGCTTCATACAAAGTCTCTTTTCTCTAAGCAAGGCACAGTTTTGAGGCTCCAGTGCAGGAAGTATTTCCTTGCTGCTTCCAAGGAGGCTCCAGTTTAGCTGTGTGTATCTCTGGGAGCACTTCCCGTGAGCTCTTTGGGACATGGAGTAAGTTTGGCTCTGTTTGGGTCCAATGCCAGACAGAATGGCATGTAGCCTGGCAGTGGTGCTAACATGCCCTTGCTGAACATCTGAGCTGCAGTAGGGTGAAGCCTGGCCACGTGGCAGGCAAGATGTTGAGAAATGTGCAGGAGGATCATTATCCTTGTATTTTGTAGCTCTCATGCTGGACTCCTGTGATAAAACTCCCATGCTACTGGAGTTTGTTACTCATTCTGGAGTGAAATCTTCCCAAGTTTATGTTGTTCATCTAAGGAAGATATGAAACACAATTAAAATCAGCTAGCATTTATTCTGGGAAGATATAAATGTGGCAGCACTGTTCAGCTGCTCCTTTGTGATGATTATTAATCATTCAGGATGCTTTATGAATGTTAAAAGCTGTCCTGGCATGGTGCAGTGGGGAATGGGATGCTTCATCCACAGCTTCCAGCACTCCCAGCTACAATCGATCCTTCTCTGTGCAAAACATTTCCCATGAAGGATTTAGCAGTGGCGTAACCAAATCCTGTTCTGAAGTGTTTGTCTGGATACTGTGCTTTTGTGGACTATGGGAGGGGAGTTTTTGCAATGGTGAGATCTAGCAGATAACAGCAGGTGTCACATTGACCATCTTGTTTTGTTGCTTCACAGAAGGAAGAGTTTCCCAGCACATCAGTCTAATTAGACCACTGTTTATCCACCCAGTGCAGAACTCATTTGTAAGTTGCTCACTCATAAACTAGAGATCACAGCTGAGTAACATTTGCCAGTGTAGTGCTAATGGAGACTCTCCCTCTCTCAGTGCATCACTTTAAACTCTCAGTCCACTATTGTATGGCTTTCAATCAATTGTGCGTGTGCACATATATATAGGTTTATTACTTCATATATTATCCTGTAATTAGTATGATGTAACTTTTTAAGAGTGCTAGAGAGCAAAGTGACTTACTTCAGCAAGGAGTTTCTAACTCTAGTAGGAGTTTTCTACGAGTTTTCTATGAGTTTTCTATGTGTTTCACAGCAGTATTGCCTTACAGTGTTTCAAAATGTCAACCTACCACCATTTTCACTGCTTTCTGTGGAAATGTCAGGCTGTGAACCTCACCAGGAGCCAATTTTGTCCTTAAGAACAAAGGGAAAGACACTTTTTTTTGTTCTGTGGTGTATTCACTGCTGGAGTATCCTGTCTCTTGCAGAGACACGAACAACTTGCTGGTGTCAGGAAGGAGGCCAGGGAGCTGGGAGTGCCACTGAAGTATTTGTTACCTGATCCAATAGCTTCAGACAGCCAAGAGTGAAAAGAAACACCTTTATAACTGAGGAGAAAGTTTGGGGGACAGTGGGGAGCAACTGTAGCATGTGGGGCATGGTTTGTTGCTGCTGGGAAACTGGTGCTTGGTAAATTCGGAGATGGGGGCATTATTTCCACAATTAGAGCCTGCTCAGTTTGTGAGGGAGTAGACAGGGGTTGTGATACATAAATGACCAGCTTGTGAAGAGGAACTTTGGGGAGCAGCAGTTAGAAACTGCTTCTGTACAGCAGGGCTGCCTAGGCAGCTCCAGGATTTCGGAAGCACTCCCAAAGTGCAGCTTAACAAAGCCTTTTGGACTTGCCTCGCTCTGCTTGGGTCCATGCTAACCTCGGTAAATGTTGTGACAAATCCAGGCCAACTAAAAGATCAGTCAAATGCTCCATCTAGCTCTTGCTCTCACTAAATGGGAGACTTCTTCATGGCTGAATTTTGAACTCTGTTGCCATGGATGAATGTCACACAACACTGGGAACTGTGAAACTGCTGCAAAGCCTGCAGACTGATAACAAATATTTGAATCAGCGACCCACACTTAGAAGGACTTGTTTTTCATCCAGAAAATCCAATTTTTCAAGCCCTATGGAAAGTAAGTATTCCCATAGACAATTCCTTGGGGTACACCTCTGGATGTCTTGCTCCTTAATGCCCTCTGTGGGTTGTGGGTGTCTAATGTGTTAAATTCTCCTGGAGAAACGAGGGTGAGGTTCAGTGATGAACCACTACAGAGTGGCCAGTCTGCCTAAAAGCTGTCATCTCCTGGGCCAGTGTCACCAGGGGCTCTGGATTACCCAAGTGAATCTCACAGAGGGCAATTGAGAATGTTTCAGTCTTTTCCTCTGCAATCGGTACTAGGCAGAAAAGTCTACACACAGAAAGCAGTGAGGGAGAAGGGAGTGCTACCTTCTACAGGGATTACCTGGAATTGCCTTTTTCACCCATAAAATGGGTTTAGCTCCAGGCTAAACAACTCACATACTCTCATCTCACATTCTCAGCTCCATATTCTCCGTGGATATACCAGAGTATTGCAGTATCTTGGCTTTCCCCTTTGCCATTGCATGTCGTTCAAGTGTCACTGATTATCCCTAAACTGAATCTGTTTGCTAGTAGTAATAACCAGTGATTAGAACACTTGAAAAATATTACCATTTCCCTCAAAATAAAGCTAGTGCTGGGCAGAACTTACTAATGCAAACTTGACAAATTGTGGGTGGATTTTGTATTCTCAAAGGTTGAAATAGTTGACAATGGCATGGCAACTGATAAACAGCAACACAAGTCATTTTTGGCATTTGTATGGGGCCAAGGAGAATACATGCTGCTCAGAAATCATGTGGGTAATGAAGTAGTTGGCTATGGCAGAACAATAATATCCAGGCTGTCCTGGAATTCAAAAAGCATTTGTATGGTTACAGAGCTGCAGTGGGGGTTTGGTGCATATGGATGCTTATGTGTGTGTTGGCATCCTAAAAGAAACTAAGTCTCCAATTATTTAAGTTTCAAAATGCCAAAAGTGATTAGACTGTGTTTGGACTTAGTTTTAAGGTGCTCTTTCAGAAGTATAAATAAGCACTAATTTTAAACCAAGTCAAACTCCAACATTGGAGTTCAGTGCTTGCTTGACCTGTAACAAGATTCTGTGACCCGTGAAGGCTCATCTTCATCAACTGCATTTGCTTTCTGTAATTAAAACTTATGATGGCCTGGCTGGCTTTCTGTATTTTATATGTAGCTTGGAAGCTTGTTTGATCCTCTCTTGGAGTCCAGTTTTTCTCACAGCAATCCTGAAAGTAAAAACCTGCACTTGAGGTCCTTGAAATTACAGGTATTAGAGAACTTTCTCTTATTTTAATTAAGTACGTAAGATTGCACAGTGGATGGGATCTGTTTAGCACAGCAACTTGCTGGAAATACTGGCAATTGAGAGCTCATATTCAATAAGCAATTTTTTAAAAATATGGGGTTTGTTTAAAACATTTCAGCTGTTGTTGTGTCTGGTGCTTCTTGTATAATAGAATAACACAGTGACTTTACAGCAATTAATAAACTCCTTGTTTTGATACTTGCTGGTGCTTCAGCGTGAGCTGCTTTGCAGTGTCAGGCTGCTGGTACAGCCTGAGCTTTTGCCTTGCAAGGATAATATGTCAGCTTTGTCAGATGTTGCCTCTTTTGGTCCTCAATCTGTTTCATAAATGCTTGGAAGTCCAGTTGTCTTTTGTGGATGTCTTTCTTTCCTTTTTCTCCCTGCTGCTTCTGTTTGTTAGAGTTAATTGTTGGAAGACCAGAATGAGACACTTTATTGTGGAGAAGATGAATAACAGAAGCAACCAGGACATGTTGTCTTTTAGAAAAACTTGAGGACCCCCTTTGTGAAAGTTAACATCAGTTAAAAAAAAGAAATTACTTGCCCTTTCATTTTGTTCTTCAAGTATTTCATACCTTGATGTTCTCTGCTCCAGGCAGTGTTTTGTATTCTGTTTGCTGAGCTGGTGAAGTCTGAATGTTTCATAAAAGCCTCTTTGGGAGAAAGAACCAAGCAATTTCCCCTTCATGCGAGCAGCAGGATTATTAAGGCTTCATAACTTCTCACTTTCAGAGGCAGGAGCCAGAGAAAAGGAAGGTGGGCCAGACTTTCAGAATGAGGGGAAAAAAATCCCCCACAAGCAGCAATTTATTGCTTTAGCTCTAAGCTAATTTACTGAGTCATTCTTCTGGCTTAAAGGTTTTGTATTCTCATGTTGCACTGTGATTCCATGGTTCTGAGGCCATCGTAAAGATGGAGACCTGGAAGAAAATCCACAGAGACAGGCGTGGGCAGCAATTCTACTGCTGTCTCTCAGTGGACACCCGTGCCTGGGCTCCAGGCATGGAATTTTAGTCAGAGTTAGCAGATTAGATTATCTATCTGTCAGCTTGGTTTCCTGTTATTTAGAACTTGTTCTTATGAATTTAATAAGTTGATGATACAATGAAAACTCATCAAGAAAACCATTTAACACCAAAATACTGCTTAGGGCTCAAAGCTCCTGAGAAGCAAACTGCAGAAGAATATTCTGAGAACAGTGTAGCTGCTTTCTTGGTCTGATCAGGTATGGTCCCCTGGGTCTCACCTCATGGCCAGCATTGGTGGGAGAGTCTTTGACTGTACTTTTTGAAGAGTTAAAATCCAGTGTTTGTTGCTTCCCTTCTTTTTGAGATAATAATCCAAACTGTGCAGGTGCTGTTCCATTGTTAGCAAGTCAGCGTAAGGCACAGCACACACAGAACTACAAGGAGCTCCCGGTGGGAGCAAAAGATGTGGCTGTCAAGCATTTGCTTTTCTGCCTTGTTGTATTAGCCAAGCTCTGCTTGTTGGCATCCTGTTGACTCTATCCCTGTAATCAACAGTGAGCACAAAGACAGGGGAGTGTATTTTGTTCCTCCACAGTGAGAGAAAGGTGAGAGCCTGCTGTGCCACATGCTTGTAAAGCTGGCATCATTCAGGCTTTAGGTTTTGATGAATTTGCCTCTCTTTCCCCAGGACTTCCCCCACTAACAAGGATGCTACCATGCAGAGCTGCCTTGTTCTTTCTGCTTGTTATGTGGAGAAGGGTCAAAATTGGAGTGTGTTGCTTTGAGTATGTCAGGTACAGCCTGAAGGTCCCAGTCCAGGGGTGTCTTTGCATCCCTTTAGGAATTAATGTGGACTTCTCTGTACAAGCACTGTGGAATTGATGTGGACTTCTCTGTACAGGCACTGTGGGTCTCTGGAGTTTCACTTAGCAGCTTACTCATTAACAAATGAACTCCTAAATTCAGTGTAGATGGTATCAGTAAGTCCTCAGCCAAGTTCAGCCAGTTCTGCCTAGCACACATCTCAATGATGCTGAGATAAAACAAGCAATCAAACAAAAAACCCCACACTCAACAGTGTACCTGGGTGATATTTGCCATCAGCAGTGTTACTCAAGCTGGTGAGACTGTCAACAACCCCATGCTAAGAAATTTCTGTTCGACCATATGACAGCAGTAGCTAAAATAACCCAGCCATACAGAGAGCCCCAGGACTTTATTAGCTTTGAAAGTGGACAAATATGCAATAAAACAAGGTTTCTGCCGGAACAGAAATAAACTCTGATCATGGAATGACTTGTAAGAGTTAAAGTTGGGAAGATCAGACCTGAGGAATTAAAGATTTCTTGTTTGTTTTTGTTGGTTTTTTTCTGGAAATATCTTAAGTACTTGCAGCTGTAAGTGGAAGCAACTCCTTCCAATACTGTTGAAAATGAATAAGTACAAATCTTCATATACTATTTTAATTCCCCCCCTTGTTTTCTTTTGCCTCTGTTTTATTCCTTGCATCTCAGAAAAATGTATACAGCAATTTGTTGATTAGCTCTAGAAATTCATACCAATGACCGAATTACATTCAATAAAGCAAGTTTTAGTGCAGTGTGACACTCACAACTGTGCAAGTCTCAAATTCCCTTTTTCCAGATTGCTTCTTTAGTTTTGGTCTACAAGAAGCCAAATTATTTTTACACCTGTATAAGATATTATGCATTTGTAGACACCCAGGCAGCATGTTTTCCTTGTAGAACCAATTTGTGTACAGGGCTTCTTGCCAAGAAAACAGCTTTCCTGACATTTAGTGAGTCTCTGAGTCAGTTTAACTCAGCACAAAACTCGCTCGCAGAGGACCTGTTTGCCGAGTTGAACATCTCTGAATAACTTTCCTGACCCCATGCTGGGGACAGTAATCACAGAGAGTGGCTTCATTGGAAGGAAGAAGGAGAAAGAGAAACCCAACATGACCCATCTGGTTGCACTCCACTTAAAATAGGCATTTAAAATAGACAATTTCTCCCAACAGTAAATTTTAATAAATACTTTTAGAAAAATCTCTTGGCTTTGCCCTGCTCCTCTCTTGTAAGGGGATAATGGTGTGCAGAGATATAGAGGATTTTTAGGAGCCCGGACTCCTGGCTTTAATCATCTTGTACAATTCCAGATAGACACGTCTTTTGGAATTTTTTTTCAAGTCTACATCTTACTCTAGAAGTAGGTAATCTTTGAATCTCCGTATCTCAGCCTCAGCTGGAAAAATAGTTCACTTTATGTGTGTTCTGATTGTTAGGAATGAAAGCTCTATTTCAGAGTGGCTGCAGGAATTGTGACTCTTCAGCTGTGCTGCTCACTGGTAAGAATGTACAGCCAAGAAAATGAGATATAAGATCTTTTGCTGGACTACTTTTGAGTTGATCTGGGATGACAGAACCTATTTCAGGCCAACAGTTATTCTAAGGTTTCCATGGAGATTAATGATGTCAGAGGAGCAACATCTGAGTGCAGTTTGCTAGAAAACAAGGCTGTAATGTTGTAGTGGAGGAGTCAAGTCTTTGCATTTTTGTAAACTCACAGAACAGTGAAGCACATTTTCTCAATGGGTTGCAGTTTGCTTTTGATTTGTGCTGAATGTGAGCTGAAGTCATGCTTCTGCAGTGTGGTGTAAGGGATGATTTCAGTACTGCCTCATACACCATCTGTTAGAGCTTCTACTGCTGTTCTCCTCACCTGCGTATTTTATGCATTCTCATATTACTTTATCAAACCCTGGTATTTTCCGTCTACACTGAATTGCCTTGTCTGAAGGGCGATGCCCAGGTTTCCCTGTGAGTATATTTGCAATGGATGAGTATTAAAATTAGAATAAGTTACAGCTCTGCTGGGTTTTCTGAAATGTAGGAGCTGCTGCAAAGGACAGTTGGGGGAAGACAGTGGAGAAGTGGCAAAGCAGGAAAACACAAAAAGTTAACAGAGGCATAATTTAAAGCTAAAATTTGACCCTTAGGAATTTGAAAATTGTTACCATTACTCGCAGTTTTATAGAAACTAAAACTCCACTGCAGAGACATTGCTGCCCGAGGAACTGAATGTGTTGATAATGAAGGTGCTGCATTTTTGCACAGGGCTGTTGCAATGGGAGGGATTAGAGGACTTAAGGTGCCTTGATACCGTGGAAATTCTGTAGCTTTTTAGCAATTCCTGGATGGGAGGCAGGCTCTGCAAGCAGTGCTGGTTCCCTGTTATTACCTAGTGTGTGTTTCAGTTCCATAACTGTGATTTCGCTATTCATTGTTTAAGGGGTTCTTACAAAGATGTGTGCCAAAACAGAAGTCAAGAAGCAGTACTTGAATTTGGCAGAATATGGGGTGCAGAGCTCTACTTCTCTTTTTTCTCTGCTTATCACTTCAATTTAATTCATATACTGCCGAGGTTCATTAATAAGGGATGGGACTGCATGGATAAGACGATTTGTACTTAAAATAACAAACAAGGCATCAGCCTCGGAGGTAGTGAGATTTATTAACAAGTCGCCATAACGAGGAAAAAGTCAGAAGACTCGAGCTTACATGGCAATTTATAACTTTCTAGTCCAATAAGCATCTAACACGAAACTTTGTTTTGACTTTATGACCTATCACCTGTAGTACTTTTTGCTGCAATGCGACTGTCTCTTAACCAATAATTCTTTAGGTCACGTACACACATATACTTCTATTGTAACATCTAAATTCTTAGCTTAAACTCTAAAATCACATTACCATCCTTAAAACCCTTCACCTTAACACCCAATACATGTTCTTACTTATAACTATAGAAACACAGGTTTGTAATTCTCTTGCTTAAGGTCTATATGTCTCTGTCGTTACACCAGCCCAAGCTTCTTCCAGGGTTGTAAATCAAACCCTCCATCTTCTGCAGAAGTTTTTACTCCTCTGTTTCCTACAATGGGGGAATAAAGACTTTTTCAGTGTAAAAGAAATGGAAGGGAAAAATGTTAAGATTTTTTTGCATGAGTTCAGTTTTATTACTAAAGCACTTTTTGCCTCTACAGAAGCAGCTGCCTGTAGAAAGGAGCTCATGCATGTGTGCACCTCTATTGAGGAGCAGTCAGGATAAGAGTAATGATGGTAAATAATGTCAAGTCTTTGATTTCCCTGCTTTTGTCAGGAGATTATTAAGCAGAAAACAGTCTATTCTGGAGCATCTACTGTACTTCACTCAGCAAACTTGGCTCTTGTTTCTTAACTGTAATTGTAACAGAAACAACTTTTGTGTAGAGGGGAGCACCAGACTGTGGAAATTCGCTTTTATGACTTGCACAAGTTATCAAAATGTACTCATATTTTAGAGAACTTATTTTTTTTTTTAGAAAACAAAGGGGCAAAGCACCTCTGAGCTCGGATCCTTTTATGTCCGAGTTCAGCAGAAAAGGACTTATTTTTTCCCCCAGGCCAGTTTCTGAATTCCTGAAATGCAAAGCTTTCTCAGCGAGAGAATGGCCTACTCTGATACAAACCGACTGACAGCTCCTCCTGAAAATCAGGACAAGTTAATACATTCCACATGTTCCCTGCCCCAGTTTTGCAAATTGATTATTTTGAAAAGCTAAGTAAGCCTATCTTTATTTTGCAGGAAATGTTTGGTGCCATTAGGCAGCAATGCTGTTGAAAAGAACAAAGCTGGAACAGCTTTTGATAATGTCCTCAGAGAAATGGCCAATTGCTGTACAAGTGATACAAACAGGACTGTTTGTTCTCACTGGGTGCTGAGCACTTGAAAGTTCACACACTTCATCATGAGCCTTGAAAAGGAGTGAGATTCTTTTGAAGCCTGCAATATTGGGCCATTTTGAAAATCTGCCCCTGTGTCTGTAATCCGCCCCTGTGTGACTGTTCTACAGTAATGCAGTTCTGAGTGCTTGACGATTACCTGGAGGGTGGCAGCTCTTGTGTATGACTTGATTTCAAAAAAGGGACTATTTGTTATGGGATTATGTCCTATGAAGCAATACAGTCTTTTTGCAGGCCTGGGCATAGCAGGTTAGCAAGTTTCATACACAGACAGCAGGAGTTATCTCAGTGTGGGAAGTGAAGCCTGGGTGTAAACAACTGCAGGCTGTGATCTTGTTCTCGCTCTTTCCTGTGAGCGATTAAGGTTTAATGAAATGTTCTGTAATCCATAACAGTGTTGAAGCACCTTTGTGTTTGTTAAATGGACAGAGAAAGTTCAGAGTAGAGGGAAGTTACTGAGAAATATTATTGTTCCATATATTTTTAAGCACATTCCTTCAGGAGAATAATCTTTCACATCTACTGAGTCATGCAGATGGTTGCATAATTGATTGATGTGTTATAGGCAAGGATCCTCCCATCCATCTAAATTTCTCCCTTCAAACAATGCCTTTTGACTCGGTTCTGTTACTGTCTAACCATGTTTGGCAATGTTTTGGTATGCTGAGTTTACTTGACCAAATACAAAGTTTACTTAACCAAATATAAAGTAACAGCCTGACAAACACGGAGATAAGAATCACTAAGCTTGCAGCAGTGCATAACATCTTTTTTAATATTGCTGGGGGTTTTTGTACTTTGCTACAAAAAAAAAGGAACAGTCAGATGTCTGCTTCTACCTCCTTATCTTCTGATGACCTGTCACCCCTTCTCTTTGCCCGTCGTGCCAGTGGTTTCGGCAATTAAAGAGCCTTTTGTAGGTACAAGCATCCACTGGTGGACTGTTCACTAGTGGGAGGCCCCCACCCACTGCTGGGAGCAGCTGATCTGGGACAGAAAAAGAAGAAAAGAGAGGGAACCCTATGCCCAGGTCATACTTAGCAAATCCTTCAATGCTGCTTCTTCTTTTTAACAACTGATTTCTCTTTCCCCCAAAACTGGAGAGGCAGATACATAAAGCACAAAGCAGAAAGGAACGTCAGACCGCTTGCCACGAATCTGTGGCCCTGTCAGATCTTGGCTGGCAGGAAAAATTGGTGTGGGAATGAAGGCTGGGACTTCTACTGGTGAATGTCTCACAGTATGAGGCTCATCGTTTCAGTTTTTCACTGCAGGGATATGAATGCTGTGCCCTTCAAGCCCGGCATTTCTGCATGGAAGTGGATGTTTGGAAGTGCACGGTCTGCAAATAGCTGCATGGCTGACTCCTTGTTTACCCTCAGCATGAACGTCTACATGCAGAGTCCTGCAGGTGCAGCCAGCACACGAGCATTTTTCCCACGCTCTGCAGCCGTCCCATCATTCTAGAACAGGGCTCTGTAAGTTGATATTGATGCCCTGAGTTTTAGCTTTTATATTTTTATATTTTTCAAATTCTGTATTGCTACTGTAAAACCTGAAGTGTCTTACAGCAGCTGCTGCTGCTCTCTCATGCTAAGATGGACATAACAAAGTCTCTGGGTTTGCTCTCCAAGGACACCTAGGCCGTGCTGGGCCCAGAAATGTGTAAACCAACGTCTTGGAAAGGGGGGCTGAGCTTAGAGAACTTACATCATTAGCTAAAGTTTTAATTGGCGAATTTATGCTGATATGCAAATGAAGCAAACCTATAAAAGTGTGAAGAACTCGGGACTCGTCGGCCATCTTGGGGTCCATTTTGGCAGTAGCCTCTGGGCTCCCCAGGGTGTACCTCTTTGCAGGCCTTTCAAATAAATATCACTTTTACTCCCTTATTCCTGTCTAGTCTCTGTTTCCAGGTAGCCACTTCAGGCATCAATATCTGATACTTTGAAGCTTTGGGGGGCTTTTTGAATCGACTCTGTTTGCCACCATAACACTGTTTATTCGCTACAGCGTAAATCACTTGGTCCAAGATTTTTGTATTGCCTATGCCACAGAGAATAGCAAAGACTAAAAAGTTGCCGCTTCTTTACATACTCTTAAGAAAGGAGTGTTTTTAATTAAGTATTATTTCATATGCATTTTGATGTAGCAACATAAAACATCCTAACCTGTCTCTGTGTTCCTCAGTTTATAAAAATGTTTTGCTTCTGCATTGGAAAAAGTCCTGAAGTTAGTAAAAAAGTTACTTCTGTAATTCTTTCCATGTTAAGGGCCTTGAAGGTGCTCTGTATTATGCAGACAGAAAGGTCTCTGGCTCTTACAGGAGAGGGAAGATGTTTGGGGAGGGTGGAAGGTGCAGTGAGAGCACCAGGGGCTTATACACACAAAGCTCGGGAAGAGGAGGGGAGAGCTGCCTTACCTAGTAATGCCTAA
Organism: Falcunculus frontatus; assembly: GCA_013398115.1. Classification (NCBI taxonomy): domain Eukaryota; kingdom Metazoa; phylum Chordata; class Aves; order Passeriformes; genus Falcunculus; species Falcunculus frontatus. The sequence goes on along the minus strand of VZRV01007609.1, from coordinate 580,353 downwards.
TAATAATAATTGGAAATTAATTTCCATCAAGTTGGACTGGTGGTTAATCACAGAAGAGTTCCAGCAGTTAAGCCAGAACATTCTTCTATGCATCTGTTGTTTGATGCTCTGGAGAATTGCTTCCTTCTTCCCTGGGACTGTGGGGGGTGGCTGCAAATGTTGTCAGAAAGATCAGAAGATCAAGGGGAAAAAAAATATCTCTAGCTTCAACTTTGCTATTTCTGTTTCAGTCTTAAAAACATGGCTCTGTGTCCCAAGCTTGTCTGTTTTCTTTTCAGCTCTTCTCATTTAGCGACTAGGTAATTAATAACTGTAAACTTGTCTCACCTAAAGTGCTACACTAGTTTTATCAGTGAACCTCATGCATAAAATCTGGAACTTTAAAAACTGGTAGAAATATATAGCTTTTTTCCTTCTGCAGTGCATTTGTTTTCTAAATTTAAAATCCATGTGTAGGCTACTTTGGTTTTTTGAGCTCTGTGGGAAAACTGAAGAAAACAACAGAGCCACGTGAGGGAATTCCACATTTGCTTTTGGCATTTGATTTCCATAAAGAGGAGGATCCTGTTGACGCAGAACATTTCTCTTTTTTTTTTTTTTCCCCCAATTTGCAAATGTTATGAAAGCATTAAAAGTTAGTTCCTTGTTGTCAGGCTTCCAAGATAGATGTTTGCATAGTAGATTAGATGTAATATTTGTGGAGCTTTGAGAACAGCTTTTTGGGCTGGTGTTTCATTAGCAGGATATGAAGCTGTATCATCAGAAAGGGTATTAATTCTCAAATGCATGTTTCATATACAAAATTGATGAGATTATAGACAGATAATGTACCACAGCAATTGCAGAGCCATAGCAGATCGTTAGTAGTGTAAAAGCAGGGGAATGAGCAGTTATAACTTGTTCTCTCTCTTAAATATGGTTCATTGTACCTAAGATCTTACCATGTTTTTCCATTGCAAACCTTGGAATGAGATGGCTTAAAACTGGAGAATGGGAGTTTGGGAGGGTAAAACATTACATCCAGGGAAGGTAGTTTGTATTTCAAAATAAAACCCTAACCTCCACTATCTGAAAATCTGTGGTGATAACATTTACCACTTGTAGGAAATACCATCACAGCATCCATAGAGCCTCTGTGCTGCTCCATGGCACCTAAAGCTTTGCCTGCCCTGGTGCTTCTGCTGGTCACAGTCCCGAGGAGTGCTGGATAAACCCAGGAATAATGCCAGTTTTCCTACAGGGATATTGAAGTGAGGGTTGGATTCATTGCTTCTCTTGATCCAGCTTTTGCAGTCCACTTAAATGGGACAGTGATTAGACTCTTTGTGAGGAAATTACATATTTAACTGTCAAATTGAAGAGATGGAGCTATTTTCAGGCATCCAACTGCCCATCCTCGTGCAGCTAAAAGTGGCTTGTCTTGCCTCAGACAGAGGGATGACAGGATGTACAGGCCAATGAGCCAGTCAGGCCAGGCTGTCTTGCCCCTTCAAGATTGTGCTGCTGGAATTCTTTTAAATACTCTTCAGCACAGAGTTCATGTAAATTAGCTAATTACCAGCCTCTGCTCAGGCTTCCATGAGTGCTGAGTAGTGGAACAGAATGATTTAATTTCCCTAACATATTCTCTTGGCACTTTTGCATGCGGAATATGTTGCTCTAAAGCATCCCTTGATACCAGATCCTTGGCAGTGCTCCAGAAGGAGTTCAAGTTAAAAACCATTCAGCGTAATTCCAGGGTTGGCAAACCTAGAGTTGTCACCTTCCCTGCTTCCTATAATTTTGCCGTCTGTAATGCGGGTTTTCCTCTTCTCTTGCAGAAGATGATCTTGCATAAGTGTTTAAACTGTGAATCAGGGATTACAGCTGGCACTGCTTATGCATATGATATTCTCTTGGGAGAGTAATTAAGCTGAGGTGAAGTGATCACATGAATCTTAATATTTGCAAATTCATTACACTTAAAAAAGGACTGTAGAGTTCTCGGTTACATTGGCAAATGAGTGTGATTGCCTTCCACTGTAATTTTCAGCTTTGCCTTGTGCTTACTCTGAAATGTTTGCTGCTGTCAGAGGCAGGAGTAGTATTTTAATTTCCCATTGAAATTCTTGTGAAAGAGTTTGTCTGTAGGGTACGGGAACGTTTTGACTGGCTGAGTGGAAATTATTTAAATCCCAAAAAGTTTTGGGATGTGGCCAGATTTAAGCTAACAGGAAAAGGAATTTGGTCGAGGTTCTGTTTCTCCTCAGTAGTTGGGTCCAAATCCTGGAAACACTCTGAGTATGTGTTCACTCATTAATTTTTCTGCAACTATCAAATAAATCTAAATATAGACATAAGTACTGGCAAGTATTAGCCAGCTAGTTCTATTAATTGAAACATGCTGATGTCATTGAAGATTCCTTTAATGGTAGCTACATTCTTCAGCTGTCTAGATACCATTAAAAAACGAAACATGTTTTAATCCTCAGACAGGAGGAGTAGTGTCTACATGTTATTTATATAAACCTTGGCAATCAAGAGGAAGTTGTAGATCTACTAATTATGTGTTGTTGATTGCCTGTCTCTCATCTTACTACAGTGTTTCAATGGCCAGAGAGATCACCGTTTCAAACTGAGAAAACTGATTTCATTTTCATGATGCTAGATAGTTAGCCAATAGTGTTTTCTCCCTATGAAATGGCAATCATAGAACAAAAGTATGTATTGGGAGTTCTGAAGATGAGAGTGTTGCACGTGTTTCTTTGCTCAGTAGAGATTCCCTTCCAAAATCTTTCCAAAATCATGGATTAAGACTCCATTTCGATTGATTTCAACAGCACTGATCTCATAAATCCCAGAAGACCCCCCCCCTCTCCCGGGACACAGAGCAAGTGCTGAGTGAAGCTAAGTGCAGTCAGGGTCATTAACCCTTTGTAAGTGCTGGTTGATCACAGTATTGATGTTTTAGCTGGACCTTGCTACTCACATCTTTTTTTAGATGGGACAGCATGGAGATCTGTCTCAGAAAGCTCATGTCGTTCTCATTCTTCCTTCAGTCCTTGCATCTTTTTAATCCAGGATTAAAAGAAGCTGGATTGAAAATTTTAGGTAGTAAATCTCATGCAAGTACTATAATTTGTTTCAGTGACCTAAACGTGGTAACAAGGATTGTGTGGAAAAGTGCTTTGGTCTCTCATTTGTTTTCTATTTTAAGCAGCTAAAAGCAGCAGTCTGGCACTAAGCTAAAATTCAGTTTATTTTGCAGCCCTTAAAGATTTGTGTTGCTGTTTACTGGGCATCCTTATTTTTGTAATAATTAATTTCTAATTAGACTAAGTTGATAGGAAAAAAGTGTTTCAGAATTGTGTAAACTGGAAATTATGTAGCAAAAATATTTACCACTTTTCTTTCAAACTTAAAATAGCTTGTTCTTTAAGCAAAATACTCCCAGCCAATTTGCATAAGTTGGGATGCCTTTCAGGATCACCTCTGTCCCCTGGCCCAGCATGGGCTGGTATTTTATCTGTCACATCATGCATGTTTTGTCATTTGTCAGAGTCTGCACATCTGAATTCCTGATTATAGGTCATACTGGAAATCAGTATTTTTAATTACTGCTTGTATTTCAGGAAAAAAAAAAATTAAACTATTCAACTTGCCAGAAAAATTAATACCTACTGCTAAGTTTTCAAAGAGCCTAAAGGGAATGTAGCTTCTCTAGGTGTCTTCAAGAAATTGATACAGGTTTTAATGCAAGTCCAGCACTAAAGCTAAGTCATACCTGGTGTGGTTTTGCTTTGGATTGGGGTTTTTTCTTGTAGTCCTCTCCACGACTTCTGAAGGAATGGTAATTACTGGTGTTTGTGTGCTTCCTAATTGTTTATGGCAACAAAATGCTATGAAGGGTTTGGAGTACCCAGTGCTGGGCACAGAACCTCAGGGGAAATGTGGTCCCTGGACCACCTGCTCTCTCATTAGTCATCTTTTACATCAGATCATTTTATCAGCTGAGTCACTTTTAGACAGATTACATTTTCCAGAACTGATCATTGGAAAATTGATCATGGCTTAACCGTGGCTTCTAAATATTTGAGAGGTTTCTGCAAAGAGAAAATCCATGCGCCGCGGTGTCTGGGGTGAGAAACATGGAAATCTTTGAAGTAAAGATTATTTAGAGTTGGAAAATCTTTGTTTTGTGAAGCCCTTGGATAGGTTGTCTGCAGAGCTGGCTGCCTCTGGAGCAATAAAGGTGAAAATTTGTCACATCTCTCAGAATGGAATGGATTTTGCTCTTCCAGGGCCTGATTAATGGAGTACATGATTTTTATGAGACTCCTCCAGTTCAAGGACCTAATGTTGGGTTTGGGTTTTTTGGTGGTTGTTTGTATTTAGGGTGTTTTTTGTGGGTTTTCGGGTTGGTTTTGGTTTGTTTGGGGTTTTTATCTGTAGGGATGCACAGACCTTTTATAAACATCTTTCATGAAGCTAATGTTGTGATTTAATTTAACATTAAAAATATTGAAGCTATTGTACATTAACATTCAAAACTGCCTTATCGTGATTTACTCTTTCAATCGTTTATTAAAGCTAACATCTATGTCCCTCTGCACAAGATTTGTAATCTTTGAATCCTTTAGAAACAATTAAATTTTGCACAAAAATTTAAATGTTTAGCTAAAAATGAGCTATCTCAAACCAGTCTCTGTGCATTCAAAAATGCATGTTATATATATATATAAACTTTTTGTACATGTATGTACATTTGTGTGCACATGTATTTAAAATCTTAAAACCTGGAAAGCACAGGTTATTTTGAATGAGGTTGGCAGCACATCGAAGATTAAATTTTCTTGGTTACTTTGGATCTTTAAGTCACAAAATACTGAATTTAGAACAGCCTGCTCATTTTATAGAGAGAAATAATTTGAAGTAAAACTACCCAAAAGGCGAGATCTGTGCTTGTCAATGTTTCCAAGCATGTAGAGCACAGCTGAAAAAAATCAGATTAAAATGAAGCTAGTATTTATTCTTAAGTGGAGTTCACCACTGGTCACATCTTTTGCAGCTGCCAGTCACTTTGATGTGCCACTGCACTTGATGACATCTTCATATTGCTTTCAGTCCATCCTTTCAAGTCTGCCCAATCTATTTGTACTGTTTCCCTTATGTTGAGGGATCACTGCAAATAGGAGTCTTGGTGTCTTTAATATGACTGAAGCCATTTTTTCCAAGAAATGACCATTCTGGTAAAGCACTCACAGTACGAGTATCTAATAAAGGTGATTTAATAGAGGGAATTACAAAACTAAGCAAAGTTTAAGTCTTACCATAAATTACAGATTCCTGTGCAGCATTTAGTTTGTGAATATTTGGAATGTACCTCAGGAAAATGGTTTTGGATCCAAGCATATTCAGAGCATGGAATAAGAACAAAAAACCTGCAAATGAACTGAAAATCTTGCAGATCCTACATGATGAGGTGATGAATTTTACTTTGGCTCGATTAGTAGCAATGACTCTTAGAAATGTTGCCAACTGTGATTGAGGATCACCAAAACGAAGTGGAAGCAGGGTGCTTATTTCATCCTTAGCTTGTGTGGTAGTGGAAATCTGGTAGAGACTTCTGGGGGGATAATTCTCAAAATAGATTGGGATAAATCCCGTGATGACAAGAAGCAATAATGCACATGTTATACTTGGAATGAGCTTCCAGGCTGTCTTGGAATAGTTTGAGAGGTGCTGTGGCAGCATGTGACTCTGTGACTATCAGAAAGCTGGCCTTCTAAACAAGTCAAAAATCCTAGGAAAATTATTAGTGAGCATTTGTGATGTTCAGAGGAGTGGGCTGGGAGATGCAGTAGAATTTTGACCCCAGGATGAAAATGCCTTCAGCAGAACCAGACTTTGAGGGACCAAGCTGTGCTTTGACTTCACACACTACTAGGACCAGGTTTGCAAGTGTATTTAAACATTTAAATGCTTCTCTGGAGTTCACAGAAGGGTGTGAGTTAGCTGAGTCTCACAGGTGTTTCTGGCCACATCACTGAATGTTTTATATCATTCTATCCCCCTGCTCCTGTGGAGTGTCCGTGGCTTTCAAGCCTGGACTTGGAGTAGCTGTGTCCATCCAGCTGAGCAAAGCTCTCCCATCGCTCGTTGTTAGGATGTTAAAGCACAAATGCAGTCGTTGTGCAATGTCAGATTAGATGTTCTGGTGAAAATTGACCCTTGATATATAAAATTAATACCACTGCTCATCCGGAGAGTGAGAAATGCAATTATTCTCTTAGGTCATCTCTGTTTTCTGTCATTCATAGCCTTTTTCTTGTCTGTGAGAGGGGTCTGTTTTTCTGGGGAGCTTTCCAATCGTCTGATAAACAATGCTGTGTACAGCAAAGTGTATTGCTGCACTAGAATTTGATTTTCTAATCCTGAAGAGATGTAAAGAGGAATTTTCCCTTGGTACTTCTTCATATTTGTTTTTTTAAAAAGACAGTTGTTAGATTATATAGTTGAATGTAGATACAGTATGCTGGAAATTAAGGTGAAAATATCAAACAGCGTTCTTTTAATTCAAGATCATTGGTCCCTCCAGATGTATATAAAAATTTTAACTTCAAGAGGCTGATTAGCTCTATGTCAGCATATATTAAAGAAAAATAAGATTAGCAGTCTGTGAAAAAGGTAAAATCATACCATTTATTATAAGATTTTGGTGGAGAAGATGTCTTTGAAGTTGTTAACTCTGTCTAATATTTTCTCTTCAGTTTAGTTTTGGAGTTTGTTTTTTTTTGCTTTACCCCTTTCTACCATCGTCTGCCCATCAGAAATCTATTCAGTGTTTTTTTCAAGAAAAAAAACATTAAGCACAGATTTTGTCACTATGTATTGCTATGAAGCAGAAGAATGTTATGTTTGTTATACAGGATTAGGAAATGAAACAAGTTGGTGTTAACTTTTCTCCCTGCTTTCTCTTCTGATGTTGTGCACAATGCACAGAAACCTTCTTTAAGTATTCTCATTTTCAGTTAATTCCACGTGTATCCCTCACTGTTCTGCTGGTTTTCTGCCTATTTAGGTGGTTAATACTGCTGTTAGCAATATCTGTACCTGTAGCATGCTCTTGACTACTGGTTATGTGCAAGAAAATAGCCCCCAAGGTTGTATTTAGCAGAAATTGAATCTCTAGGTTCTGTATGTTTTGAGGTAACGCTCTATTGCATTCATCCTACACAAAACAGGCAATGCAATTTAGAAAGACATGCTAATAAACATAAATTCTAATTCATTAAGCGGGTAGGACTGCCCTGAAAGGAAAATCAAAAGTTAGACCAGATCACCTGGTTCTTCATCAGGATGTATGTCCACTGGGTTTATCGTTTCTGTCATCTTTTAGAATTGTTTGCTTGTCATACTTGGGTTCAGCATCAGAACGCTGTTTCTAAAGTATTTGTATTGAAACCATGCAGAGACCTTTAGAAATGCTATATAATTAAGAGCTGAGCAAATGCTCACAGCCAGAAAAATGACACTGGCTAATCTTAACCTAAAGATTCCCCGGGTTAGTGATTCTGGATCCAGCATCCCTCTGTCCTGATTAAATCTCTATTTTTTTAAAAAAAAAATTTCCTTTTCTAACCCATAAAAAATTTCCCTGTCTTCTATGGGATTCATTCTGCAGCCATCTCAAATGTTTGGCAAGCATCTTTTTTTTTTTACTCCTTCTCCAGCAGAAGATGAAAAGACAATTCTGCTGGTGCTTCAGATGGTTTGTATCACTTGAGACCTGCAAGGTGCCTCCGAGTACATTGCACTGATGAGAAACATCTGCTCCTGCTACAGCTTCAGACCCTTCCTGCAGCCAGGGCTCCCTGAAACTGCGCACACTGCCCAAGGAGTATCCAAAAGGGAGCAGCTAAATATTGTGTGTTTGCACTCAGTTTTTTGTCTCTGATCTTAATGATGTCTCAGAGACAACTGAGTCACATTTCTAACTTTTGCTTATGTGTCTCGAGCTGCACCAGGGGAGGTTCAGATTGCACATGAGAAGAAATTTCTTCATAGAAAGAATGAGCAGAAATTGGAATGAGCTGTCCAGGGAGGTAATGGAGTCACCATCCCTGAGGGTGTTTAATTAAAGGCTGGATGTGGCACTCAGTGCCATGGTCTGGTTGACACAGTGGTGTTCAGTCAAAAGTTGGACCCAGTAATCCCAGAGATCTTTTCCAATGGAATTGATTCTGTGATTCTGTTTGGAAGATGGATGCAAAGATTGTTGTTTAACCATGTGCTGTCAAGGGCTTTGGGAGAAACAGAAAAAGTTGTGAAAATTGTGATGAACCTGTGTGTCTCACACAGGGTGATACTGGCTGATCCTCTGCCAGCAGAATGCCTGGAGCTTGCATCCTTTGCATGTCCCAGGTTTCCCACCATCCCACTTCTCTCTCCCACTGTTTACAGCAGAGGCACTGGGCTCTTCCCTGAAGGCGACAGAGCAGTTTTATGTCATCTCTGTATGTTCACTGTCACCATTTATCATCGTTTGTTTATGTCTTTTACAGAATAAGAACAAAATAGGTTTGACGTGCCATTTAAGGTGTTCTTGAGATGGGTCACTTGAGTCCAGCCAGTGGATTGTTTACATTGAAATAAGCTTGCAAATTCTTGCAAATGCTTGTGGGGTTCTCTTGGGTCCTTCCTAAGCAGTGGTGTGTAAGCTGAGCGCAGGTCAGAGCCAGTGGGGAAAAATGCCCATTTTTCCTGGTTCAATTTGCTTCAGTTTCCCGAGTTTCTGTTTCAACTTAATCCTTAAACAATGGATTTATTGAAGAAAACTTTCAATTTTAAAGGCTGGAATACAAAGTTGGGGTTTGGATTTCACCCATGCTTTGGATGTAGTAATCTTACCTTGCAGTGCACCTGCCTGGAGGGGCTCATAGGTGGAAGACAGAAATCTGTTAGAGAGCTGTGTTTTCAGTGCCTTGTTACGTTACACCGGAGCAGGAACTCATTTGCACAACACATAACCAGTATTAGAGCAACACTGCTCGTACAGAGTGATTTATGGAGGTTTCAGTATCTGCGGGCTGTTCTTCTGAACAAATACAAATGTTACTGGAGACTCTTGGAGAATACTACCACAGTCTAAAATGATCTCTGATTGCTTTGTGATATTTTAAGGCTTTCAGCCAAGCTGGTTTGGGTGGCTGTAAAGGCACGCGTTCACACGGGCGTTGCAACAGAAGGTATGGCTGCCCTACATACCATAATGGGTAGAAATTCCCAGGATCCCTGGCAAGCACTATAAATGAGCTGGAAGCAGCTTAGCTGTAGTAACAGGGAGCTGTGTGTGGCTGAGGAGCTGACTAAATCAGCCAGCACAGTGAGGTGGTTCTGATACCCCAGGTGAAGCACAGCCAGCTCGGAGCTAACTCACACATCTGCACGGCGTAAATGAGCCCGCTCAAGGCTTGAATAAAACATTCCTGAGCTGCTGTTTTCTCTGCTACCAGCTCGTGTCTCACCTGGTCTTTGACCAGTGTTGGCACTCAGGGACCGCCTTGTTCCAGCTGGAAACATCGCTTAATTCATGCCAGAGGATTTCTGTGTGTGAACAGAATGGTGGATTGAGGTATCACATTCTCCAAGAATTCGCTGTACTGATGCAGGAAAAAAGGGGTGTCTCTTAATACCCATGTACGTAAAACAAACCAAACAAAATGCTCCTTAATTATGTTTTTGTTGTTGTTGTTTTCTTGTTTAAAACATTGACTGAAAATTTAAAGATGCAGCACATGATTTTTTTAAGAGTGTTTTTGTAAACAGTAGTGAGTACACTGGTAAAGCAGGTCTGTGGGGGCATGCCTTGACTCCAGCTGCAGATATGATTGCAAAGTGGGTGGCTTTTCTCTGCAGTGCAGTATTGCTGCTGGAATTCCCTGATGGAATTCAAGTTCAGTTTGTGGCACATGCAGTCGGAGGGGTTCAGGGAGCATGGCTGGAGCTCGTACTTATAGCTGTGCCTTGTTGTTAGCTTTGGATCAGGTAGTTTTTATCTCGGTGTATCAACCTGGTTTCTTTCCTGGTTTCCTACTTCTGCTCCAAAACACAGCCACAACTGAGAAAGGTTTGGATAGAGATAATGTTATCTCGTGCCTGTCAGGACCGGGTCTGAAAGCAAAAGGAAGTTTGATTTCTTTAATTGTAATGGAGTACTGTCCGTTACACAGCTTGAAAAGAGCAGCCTTTGTTTCCTAGATCTGATAGTTCTGCCACAGTGATAGGTTTGCCTGAGTAACTTATTCCTCCTTATCTTGTGTGTGAATTTGGATTTCCAATGAAAAGCATGGTTTCCCTACTTATCACATCCAGCACCTGCAGGATCTTGTATTCAACCTGATTTTCAAGTATTGCTGTCCTGAACTTTAAGATCAGGTGGTTGTTTAACAACAGCTTCAAAAACAAGCTAGAAATCAATTTTTTCCATCTTTGTTCTGCTTAACAGTTTTGCTGTTTCTTTGTGTTCAATTTATTAATAAATCATGGGATTTATTAATAAATAAATAAATAGGCTCTTGAAAATGTTTCAGCTTACCAGCTATGGTAACTGTTGGCTGTGGGTTTGCTTTTTAACATTACATTAAGCACGTTCCTGAATGGCTTCGTAACTAGATCTTAAAGCCAAGTTTTCAGTATGTTGTAAAATTTAAGAAGTGGTAAACTTGCTTTAGGATTGGGAGATTAGACCAACAGTCCAGCAAGATGGGCTGTGGAGTATCATAGCTGAGAGAAATTGTACTCAAAGTCAGCCAGTTTTCCAAACCCCAGTGGTCTTTCCCAGTAGTGTGTGTGAGATGCAATTTGCTGCCACCTAAAATTCGCTGCTCCTGCTTCTGTCTGTGCTGCCAGTCTGTCCTTTGTGCTGGTCACGATGTGACTCCTGTGTGACCTGGTCACTGCACGAAAGCAGCAGAAAATAACAAGGGCTTTCCACCAGTGCACAGCTGTGACCTGGTTGAGATGGGATCACTCGGGCTAGCAGGAATGGGATCTTCACAAAGGAAGCAGAAGCAAGGGGTTAGGACTGCTCTTTTCAGTGAGAGAGAGTTGGACTGGCTCCTTTTCTCGCCCGTGATGGCTCCAAAGGGGCTCGGTTTTTGCTGGCACTCTGAGCAAGCAGCTGTGTGCTGCCTTTGCCTGTGGTTTCTGCAGGGAGCTTACTCTGGTTGCCCCTGATAAGGGATTGTCTCCAATGATGCCTGAATTGGCTGCCTAAAAAACAGAGACTAGACAGGAATAAGGGAATAAAGGTAGGGATTTATTTGAAGGGCCTTCAAAGGTACACCCTGGGGAGCCCAGAGGCTGCTGCCAAAATGGACCCCAAGATGGACAACAGGTCACGAGTTCTTCACACTTTTATAGGTTTGGTCCATTTGCATATCAGCATAAATTCGCCAATTAAAACTTTAGCTAATGATGTAACTTCTTCAGTTTCTCCACCTCTCTAGAGGCACTAGTTTACACGTTTTGGGCCTGGGACAATCTGAATGTCCTTGAATAACAAGCTTGGAGAGGCTTTGTTATGTCTCTACCCAGCATGAGAGAACAGTAGTTAACAGGCTACAAGACACTTCAGAGTTACGCACTAGGCAGTACAGGATTTGAAAAATATAAAAGTTAAAACCCAAGGCTTCATTCCCCCTCTTGAGAGGCTTGACAAGGCCTCTACCTTATTGAGACTCTATTCTATCAGTCTATCACCAGCACACACTGGTAATGCTTAACCTGGGGACACTGGTGTCCACTCCCTGCCTGTTTCCAGAACTAATCTGTGCCCTCGGTGTGGTTAATCGAGAACACTCAGGGGTGGGCTCAGGTCACACTTTCTCACACACAAATCTTGATGCATGTTAGTTTGCATACAGCAATGGACAGTATTATTGATTAACCCTTAATGAGCCCATGCTACTGAGATTTTGGAGAAAACAGTAGAAATACAACCTAGGAAAGGAAAACTGTAACTCTGAAATCTGTTATTTCTGTTTTCATGCCAGCCACTTCTGCTTCAGGAGAAGCAGTAGCCTCTCCCTTCCCTGTGCTGCTTTTATCTCCCATCCAAAAAAAGCCTTGCCAACAACCTGGTATCTCAGTAAGCACAGCCTGGTTGCCTGCTTTCAGGAGGCTGCTGCCACCTGCTCGGCTTAAAAAACTTGCAGACCACTCTCAGTGTTCCTGGGGATGGCAAGGGGCTTTCCAGAGAAACACCAGCTGGGCCTAGTCCCTGTTCCCTCCATGTGCCATTTCACTCAGGTGCCCAAAGAACATAAGCATAGATGGAGCAAAGAAGGGATTTAATTCAGCCTTGCCATGACTGTGCAAAGCACCCTCTGACATGGATGAGGACTGTACAGAAACCAAGATTGCAGGAGAGTGTGCTGACAAAAGGAAAGATTTATTGATCTAAACCCTATATGAATAGTTAAGAAAGCAAAAAAACAACAAACCCACAGCTTGCAACCTCCCTGATGCAAGCTTTCAATTTGTACAGGTAGTTATTTCACAGAAGATTCATTTTAGACACTGGCATCTTGCTTGATCTGTTCTCCACTGTATAGTGTAGTTGTATAGTATCCAAGTGCTCCAAAGCCAATAAAATCACCTTCCCTGGTGATGCTGAAAAACCACATTCTTGCTTTTAACAGAGGGGAATATTCTGACTTGCTCAGGAAAAATGGTATCTTAAGGAGAATGGAAACCAGAAATGCTCAGTCCATACCTGTACTGTACAAATCCTTTTGCCCATGGCTTTTGGATGTGGAAAAACTGCCATTCTCCTCCCTTGAAACAACCTTCCCATGGATATTCCCAAGCCCTGAGTTGCTTTCCTGCAGAGTGTGGTCAGTTGTTTCTTTTTCAACTCCTTTGAAAAAGGAGTGCACTGGCAGTGCACATTATGGTCCAATTACAGAGAACAAGAGATAATTAGCATCTTCAAGGGGGATTAAGAGCATTTTAAACAAAAAATTATCCTCAGGATGTTAGGACTGCTTTGGGAACAAATAGGGTACAGGAAGATGGGAAGTGGGACTTTGATACATGATTTGACAGTGCAGTTGTGACCGGGCCAGAGTGATGTTCCTGTCACATCACGTTGTCCATTAATTCTTTTGGCAAGTTTTATTTCCTACGGGAGTCTGCCACGATGAGTGGTGTCCAGGGATAGTGTTTCTTCTCAGGCTTTTTCCATGGTATGCAGCTGATTTTCCAGCATGCAAGTCACACACACTGACAAGAATCAGATGCACCTGTTCCTTGACCACAGCCCACTCTACAGATGCAGATTTAGAGCCCCTAAAAAAGAAAGGGCTGCTGGGTGTGGACCAGTTGAGCTGGGTAATTTCACTGCCAGAGGTATTTTTAGTATAAACTGTGTACTCGCATCTAAGTTTAGAGTGATTGTAATTATGTTAGAAGTTTTGTTATACAAAAATAAACAGCTGCTGGAGACTGAGGGCAGCTCGGGACCACAAAGCGTTGAATGCACTGATTCACATGCGGCAACGCTTTTTCTAATGTGCCCATTGGGATTCCTTGCCTAAACTCTACTGCCTGCTTCAGCAAAGTGGTTTACTCTTCATCAATTCCAGCAGAGCATTTTAAGTTATTTTTTTGGGGTTTTTTGTTAACTGGGCTGTGAGAGGTGCTGTCATCCTCTTCTCCTCGGCAATACCTGTACTTTGATTATTAACTGCAGATTTTTCTTTGCAAAGAAACACTACATTTACATATGTACTATATTGTACCTATATGCTTCACATTTCCCTGAGCTGGTCTCTCAAATCTCAAGATTTTTGAAGATGCCTGCCATGGATTTATTGGATGTATGCAGAAAGCGTGGGCTGCAGAAGGACAGCGTTCACTTTGTTGTGCTTACAAGGGGTTTGCTAGCCAAGGGCAAAGAACACTCTTCCTTAAGCTTTCAGTCAAAAACCAGTCTAGACATTTTTATCACATTAAACAGTCTGAAGCATTTAATAGGTATGTGACAGGAAAAAAAAGCAGTCTGAACTAGCTGACCAGTTTTCTTATGGGAAAAGCCTGCTGGGCTCAAGTTTTTATCCTTTGCAATGGTAATTATTATGATGGAAATGCTTAACAACAGTGATGAAGACAAAGCTGGTTTTAGACATGTAAAAATGTTACCTTCACTTTCTATGGGGTCTGCTGTGCTTTGGGTGTGACGCTGTCCTGTGTTTTGATGGGCCCTGCCTTTCCTGAGTGTGTTACTGAGCTGTAGGAGGCCAGAGTGGATGGTGGCAGCCCTACGTGACCACCACTTGAGAACGCTTCAGTTCATCCAGCCAGTGCAAATGGCAAACATTTCCTTTCTGTCTCTGCAAGGGTCCCTTTATCACTTTTTATGATGTAACTGGTTGCTTCTGTTGATTCCCGCTGCATTTGATGGCTTCCAAACACACTGCTCTTTCTTTGACCTCCACCCTCATGTCTAGAATCAGTTCTTTCACCTTTCCAGGCGTTTTCTCCATTCATCCCTTGGTCTGTCTGCAGCGTGGGGCAATACTGAACTCCTCACCTCCAGGATCCCTGCCATCCTCGCTCCTGAGCTGCCACAATAAATGACCCCCCTCTGCTCTTGCCTGGAATGTTGGCAGTGTTCTTGCCACTTCTCTCTTTTTCACCCCCACACACAGACACCAGTGTTTTGTTTTGGTCTTTCTTAGTGTATATTCCACCCAGTTCCTTCCTTTCCAGCCATATTGCAGAAACCCAGCTTCATACTTGGAATAATCTCTAAAAATAGCCTTGCCTGTGCTATCCCAAATAATTTCCATTTCAGCTTTCCCAAACTATCTGCTGCTCTTTCCTAGCATGGTGAAAATGTGGCCATTTTCCCTTTCGATTTTAGCCACGTCAGTCTGCTTGGGCACTCAGTTGTGCTGTCTCAGCCCACATCAGTGCCAGACACCCCATCCTTGTTTCCTGTATCTTTTTTCCTGTTGTTAGTTCCTTCCTCCTCTTTTCAATTCTTGTGCTCTTCCCCACACATTTGTTTCACTTCTTTCTGCCCTGATGGTTGTCTGGAATCAGGAATGTCCTGCTGTTCCAGCACGATGTGCATGCTCTCACTTTTCCAGGGAGAGAGGAGAAGGTGCTGCTCATCTCCCTGCCTATGTGAGCGTGTTCCACATGTACCTGTGAGGGCAGAGGTATTCTCTGCTTGTGCTACATGTGTCCCTTTCCTCCTCAGCAGAAGTGGGGGTCACAGCAGCAGGTGACAAGAAAGAACAGTGATGAGGAGGAGCTCAGAGAGGTATCAGCTCCCCCTCTCCTGCTGCTTGACATTGAAATTACATCTTAAAGTTAGGAATTCAGGGAAAGTGAGTCCCCTGGCTCTGGTGTCACCAGTTGGTCCAGAAAAATCTGAATAAATGGAAGTTCTCAGCACGCTGTAAATCCTGCTGTTTATTAGGAGCTGTCAAAGAAGTGTTCCAAATGGGCTGTGAGGGCCAGTGGGCCATACCAGAGCTCCTGACTGGCAGCCTGGCTCTCCTTTCTGTCTCCATACTGCACAAATAGGTTACATACCAGCACTTTTATTTTTATCCCTTTAGGAATACTGTGTCAAATCATCCACTTGGAACAATCAGAAATTGAAATGCCTTTCCTTCAGAAATGTCAGAAATGTCATAAATATATATATATTTATATATATTTATTTATATAAATATATATAAATATATATATTTATAATGAATAGTTGAACGAGCCAAAATGCATCCAGCAGGAAGATTTGGAGAGGTTGCTGGCTTGGAGCAGTCTCCCACCCCTGTCTTTAATAGCTGACATGCCTGGTTTTACCCCGTTTCTTAAACAAGCCATACATTAATATTCAGAGGGACATTTTAGGGGTGCTGTTCTCAAATAGTGTAAACAGCTGAATGCCTCAATAATGACTATATTAGCACTCTGAACTGTTTTATCAGATGAAGTTCTGAGTAGTCTCACACAGCCTCCCCTTACCCCAAAGAGACAAGAGCTGTCAGTTCGATAGCGACTGCTGTGACAGGAAACAGAGCACAATGTCAAGAGAGTTGTTTTAATATTTGATTAGTAGAAATGAATATGCAGATTGCACGGGTTCTCTGAGACAGGGATTAGTGAAAGAGACTGTGATGCCATGTTTAATGCATTCCCATCTTCTGCATGTGGTTAGCTATGAGCTTACCAGCTAAAGGAGTTGGGATATTTTTTGTTTATTCTTGTCCACATTATCTGCACGATCTTTCTTATTGTTTTCAGAGCTTCTGGGCAGTGGCACAACAACCATTTTAAAAGAAATGTGGCTGAAACAAATTGACAAGAAATGCTTACTCTGCCACCTACCTACCATAATGAAGGGATAATAACTAAAAGTTCAGAACCAGTTGCTTGTCCTCTTGCTTCTCTACGAAATTAAAGATATAAATAAGTGATAACCCGGTATATCTCCAATGTGGCTGTCCATATTTGTCCTGCTGGAAAGAGGGCTTCTGTATTTCCAAATTATAGGCTGCAGTTTATTTTCAGCCTCGCTTAGTTGTGATACGCTGT
This sequence comes from Falcunculus frontatus, assembly GCA_013398115.1. Lineage (NCBI taxonomy): Eukaryota > Metazoa > Chordata > Aves > Passeriformes > Falcunculus > Falcunculus frontatus. Next base: position 563,760 of record VZRV01007609.1, on the reverse strand, counting down.
GTTTAGAACCGGGGCAAGCTCATGTTCAGCAAAATTCCCAGTTTGTTAATGAGTTAGCACTGGGTGTTACTGGTGATGAAAGGTGTACTTAGCATCACTAAGTCTGTAATTAAAACAAGTCTCAGTAGCCTCGTTCTTCAGAGGGAGGAAAAGGGAAATAGCAAAATGTCCATCCAGTACTCTAGAGCTGCCTGGCTCACTACCAACTGCAGCCTGCATCCCCTGACTCCTACCTACCCCAGAGGGGATGTGTTTTTCCTGAACAATTGATGATGAGTGTTGGTTTTGCATACAACAGGCAGAGTGACTGGGGGTGAGGTGAACAGACAAGTTGAACCTCTGCAACAGTGTTAAGGCCAGACAGGTGTTACTATTATTATTTTTTCCCCATCCATTCAACGTCATTCTGATTCCCAGATCTGCTTTTTGCACAAGGGTGTTGAAGTGCACACTGCGAGCCCCACATAGTTTCGTTTCCTGATACTGGCTGGGAGATTTTTTTTCTGTGATGTGAACTTGAAATCTTGGCAGCAAAAATAAAATGAAACCAGCCGACTAAAATCTCCATGGGGAGCTGCAGTCTGCTCCAGCCACACTTCAGCAAGGGCAGCTCACAGCTCTGCTGCTGTGCTTGCTTGAGCCTGGGTCTGTCACAGAACTGAGCAGGAAAAAAGAGCTGCACCTAGGAATCTCTCCTACCCGAGGTTTGGGTTTACTGCTGGTCTGGGCAGAAGGATGGTGGCTAATTTCCATTCCAACCAGCTGATAATGCCCTGCCTGCATTCCCCTACCTTTGAGATGTGATTCAGGGGTGATGATAAAGGGAGATGAAAACAAACAGGCTGTGGGTGTGAGGAAGGAAGGAAGAATGCACTGCTCAAGTGCAGATGCCAGGTCTATATTTCTTGCTTTTCATTCCATATTCTCCAGTTTAAAGAAGGGAATGTGAAACCCTCGGTCTCTAGGGTGGGAGGTGGGTGCTGAGATGGAATCACCATCTTTTGATGTAATGAAGATTTTGATACCAAAATCTTCTTACCCATGGCATGGGTTAAACTGCACAATGACAATCTTAAAAGTATAAACTCCCCGTGCATTTCCATGGTGACCGTAGTTCACAGGCTTTAGCCAGGGTACCAAGAAATTTGTAATTAGTTTAAACTTCCAGCAAATACCTACTTTTAACACACTGCCAACTGTCAAATAATGAACATAGCTTTTTGATATTAATGCATTTTAGACTGCTGCAGCAATTGCCAAAAATCACCTTAGCTTTGTCTAAAATTTTAAGCCAGCAGTGTGGGTCACTCTTGTTTTCTCAGAAATCATCCAGAAAACCAGCAAATTATAATGTCGCTTTCCTAATTTTAGATTTTAAAGTAACTTCTATGTTCCTCACAGCTTATTAGTTTTTAATATATCTGTATATTTTGAGAAAGATCCTAATAAATCATGTCCGAACTTTAATAAAGTTTGGTTTGAACTGAAGTACCTGACTATAGGAGGGATTATTTCAAATACGCAGGGATTTAGAAGTTATTACAAAAATATGATTTTGACCTTTCATTGCATTTTATTAATACAAAGTCTGTGTCAGTGTTTGGAAACAGACAACTGTGTCCTCAGGATGTGGTCGTGGAGCAGCTGATAGTTTTAGTTTGTTTTATTTTTGTTTGAGGTACTACACTGTGTTCTTTCCAAAACTTTTCCTTGCGCTTAAAAAGGAATGACTGCTGATATTAATGCAGTTTGGAAGTTTGTTTTCATGGTATTTGTAGTTAATAACTCGGTCTTAGAATCTTGCAGTTGTTTTATGTCCTTGGATCCCCGAACTCTTGCATTTGTAACAGGAGTGATGCTCACTTAAGGTTGTTTGCTGTTTATCTGTACTCCCACCTGAACTCACCTTAGAATTTTAATTTCAAACATGTGTTTGTGTCTTCCTATCACATTAAAGTACAGGAACCACTTCTGCTTGAGATCTTTTAGAGTACAAAGCTCCAGAATGAAGCGAAAAAGGAGAAACTGAAGTTCTAAATGTCAAAATCGCCCATGATTTTAATTCAAATACTTTGCACAAATACTTTGTACAGGTGTACCTAAAAGTGAGAAACGCCGCTCACTGACTTACGATGTGTTACCTGTCAGCAGCAGATTAAACGACAGTAGAAATTAAGTATGGTATTAATTGCTCAAAGACCATATTGAAAACTTGGCTTTTTAGCAGATCCCCCAAATCCCATTCCTTAAGGGTTCATTGCTATAATGATACAAGGTGTCAGAGTTTACAAAACTGTAAAGAGAGAGTTTGGGCTTCAGTAAATCAGGAAATACTTGAGATGTTTTGCAAGTGCTTCGTGTTGGTTTGTTTGTTTGTTTTATTATTCCATGAGGTAGCCTTAGTTTTAACATTGCCTTCTATTGAAAGCCACAGAGTGAAGTAATTAAACTTAATAAAAGTCACTGCTGGTTAAATCCAGATACATTGTATACATCTATCACATGCTATAGCAAGCCAGAAAGGATCTTGGCAGCGATTACACAAACCATTGTTTTCATCAAAGCCCAATTTGCTCTCTATTACTACCTGGGGAAGAGATGGCTTCCAGGAAATGGGACACTTGACATTATACTAAAGAAATCTTGAACAGATCTAAGACTTCTGCTCGACTAAAGATAAAAATGTAGCGTCTTCCACATTTTTAGACAGCTTAATGTTTTATATGTTTAGTGTTTATTATTGGAATGAGACAAAACAGGGCAAGTTCTAGGGAATGGCTCCTCATCATATGCTCACATTATGAAATGAAGTTCACTTGAGAGATCAAAAGCAAAATGTTACTGTTAGATGCATACTGAATAATAAGTGTTAATGAAAATCAATGGTCATTTACTGTCTTTTGATGAGTCAGATTGCTAAATCCTCTGTACAATTCACAGCATTTTGAGCATTTTCCCTCCTGAAATAATCCCTTGGGAAGATCCGTGCCTTTCCCTTTGCCTTTCACCTTTGCTGTTACAAAATCGAGAGTGTGAACACCAAATTTTCTATCACCAGAAGGAAAAAACAGTAAAAACAACTTTCCTATTCAGTGAAGTTTGTAGTTTTGTATGTATGGTTTATTATTTAAAAAAAAAATTAACTTAAGTTTTTAGTAACTTTCAGTTACGTTAGCCGTGCATTGTGGCTCACCATTGTAGTCATACTTTTTTCTGGGAATATGTAGAGAGTCTCTTAGTGCATTAGGAGTTTCTTTGAGAATGAGTAACGTTTTACTTTTTGTTTTAACATTTTGGCGTTGAAATTGCCGAATTACTTTTATTTTTCCTGGCATTTCGAGTGGCATCTATCTGAAGGCTCAGTTTAGTCAGCAAGTGAAACTAATAAAGTTGGTTTACAATGGGGGCACACAAGGACCAATCCCAGTCCTATCAACGCTGTGTGACGAGTCCAGATGACTTTGGTGATCAATTCAAAAGGGAAACTCTGCTCCAGTGGCTCTATATTGCTGCAGAGCATAGAAATAATTTGCTTTCTTGGGACTATAAGTATCTGTAATTTAGAAGTTTGTGAGGAATTAGACCTGAGTGAATCATCTGAGAAGCTTTCCATAATGGCTTGATTTAAATATATTTCTCACTGTCAGACCATAGTCTTGTTGCAAATATACCAGAGTAAGTTTATTTACAAAACCAGCGTGTCTCTTTACACACCATTCACTTCTCATAAAGGCAAGTGTTCTCTCCCGAAAAGGATGGGTGGTAAGCACTTACATCAAAAAAACGAGAGTTTCCAATTGAATAGGAAGGCTGGGGAAAACTCCAGATATGAACAAACTAGGAAGATATTAGGACAAAAAGAAAAAAATGTGGGGGAGCTGCGAGGTGATGTTTGAGTCCTGTGTTTTATCCTAGGAATTCTATTTGTTAGAAACAGGCTGTCCTCAGAGGAGGTGGCTGAGGCACAGCTGGGACCTGAAGGCAGGACCAGGAGCAGGTCCACTCATTTCTGAGCCCTGAATTGGGGGAAACGCCCAAAAGATCAGTTCAGAAGAGGCCCCCTCTGGTTGTGGTGTAAGCCCTCAGCTGCCCCTGCATGCCAGTGCATTCCAGTAATTGAAACGAAATGGAAAATGAGACCAAATGGAAATGGAGAGCGGTGCTCGACGATGCATGTTCAGGCGCCTGTTGTACGTCTGTTGTTGTTCCTGGACCTTGTTTTGGGGAGAGCTGTTTTAAGTTGCTTGTATTAGCTGTGGGAATAATGTGTTTAAAAATAGCCTGCTGAAGGATTGCTCTTTTAAAAAAAGGGAAAAAAAAAAAAACCAAACCAACAAGCCAGCAAAATTTGACTGTGGAAGAGCCTGGAGAGCTGGGAAATCTTGGAATTGTTTCATAGTATAGTGTGGGCACTGCACAAATTCAGTAGTGTGGCTCTCCCTGTTACTTTTTACATAGGATTCACACTATAGTGGCTTTTATTCTCTTAAAACTTACTCTGAATTTTAAATTCTAGTGTTGAAACCAAGGTTTCATGTTTGAAAAACACCCTGTCTCTGCGTTTTGCTTAGGTTAATGCCAAATACCTTTCTGACCAAATGAATTTGACAGTGAGGAGTAAATGTATGAAGATCTGACTTGTCTTCAAGTTTCTAGAAATGATTATAATATTTGAATATGAAAGTACTTCAAAGCCTCATTAAAAAATGAAAGGGGCATTTTTATAAGAAGTTCAGTGCTGCACTGCCTGTTTAGTCGTGGACAGCTGGATTTTAATTCTAGTCCACAGCAGGTAAACTTGCTGGACTGAGATGAACTCCATAAAAAACCCCAAAAAGTTAGAGAAGTCTGCTTATGTAGATCTGCTTGTCTTTGTTATGAAGAATCTTGTTTACCAAACAGGAGTAGTGGTGAAGGTTTTATGTACTTCAAGGTGGGGGGAAAGAATGGGAAACAGATTCGTTTTTTGGGGGTTTTTAATTGCTTCCTTGTATCCGTAAGAAAAACATATATTCCTGGGCAAGGTTACTAAATTCAGCGTAGCGTTGGGTGGGTGCTGCACTTGAAACCCACACAGACAGTAACTGGGGCAAGTTTAGGGGGTGTAATTCAAAGAGGTAAGTGGTGAAATGGCAAACACAGAGTGTGGAGCCTCCTCACCTCTCGCTCAGCAAATAGGGATTCATTCCAGAGGCAAAAATAATAATTACTAAAAAAAAAATTGACAGGTCCTGGTACGATACTCGGGGCTAAGCAAACTGCGGAAATTGTGAGTTTGTGTGTTTGAAACTGGGGGGGGTCAGCTCGAAGGAACTCTGCCGTCCTTTCCAGCAGTGTCTCAACATTGACAGGATGTTTATGGGATCCAAGGAGTATCCTATCCATCATGCTAGCCAGCCCTGGGGATTAGTTTAGAATATCACCTCTTTCCCCAAACATTTGTCTCCTTCATATTAACAGAATCCTTTCCTCCTCCTGTTCAGCCACACCTTGTCCTTCTTTTGGTCAAAGAATGAAAAAACCCAGGATTTATAGTCCACACACCCCAGATTTAGCTTAGTACAGCCAAGCTTACAAAAGAGAAAGACTTTTGTGTTAATTAATGCTCTTCTGCATATGGTTAATTTGTGTCCTCACTCTTTGGGTACTCCAGGTGAATTCCATGTGATCCAAATCATGCCTTCAAGGCATAAATCAGTGTTGAAAGAAAGGGAGATACCTCAAAAGGCATTCAACTACTGCACTTCACCTGCCTCTCCCTTGTAGTTATTAATTAAGTCCTGAGGTGTATTTGTATGAGTGTTCTTTCTGCTTTTGTGAATGGTGTGTATTCAGAGGAGTTGTTATACTTTGAGAACTCTTAAGTCAGTAAGAAGATTTGATTTCAGTTTTTAAAGGCTGTGTAGAAGTTTTCAAATTAAAATTTTGCTGCCTTTAAATTTAGTTCCTTAACCTTCTACGTCTCCCAGTTGAATCGTTGCACATTTCATTGTTATTAAATTTCTCTAAAGAGAATAATTCTTGATTCTCATTGTAGTGAGGATATATGCATGCATATATTTGCAACCATATGAATGCTAGAATGTCATGTTTGTTCAGGTTTGCTGGTTGGGATTGGTTTTGTTTTTCACTCTCTTTGAACTGCTAATAAATTAATGAAGGTTAACAGAGATCCAAAGAGTGACAGGGGAATATTTTGTATTTTATTTTGGTGATCTTAAAAGCTAACAGGGTTAAGAAGAAATTGATTTTTGAGAGGAGTGTAAGAAATGTGAGAGACTGAAAAGAGCTTTTCTAAAGGCAGAGAGAATTCTCTTCACCTTCTGCACAGCTGCCAAAGCATACGGCTTAAAAATGTTGTTTGTTACAATTCCTCCAACTCCTTGCTGCGTGTGCTCGAGCTGCCTTTCCCTCACACTTCATCTGTCTCAGTTCATCTGTAAACTCAAGTGACCTGCGAGAGTGGAGCTAGAGAAGTGATGGGTAAGGTGGTAAATAACGACGAGCTCGAGTCCCCGAGACAGAAGTTGATTGCCTGATGAGTTATGAGCAATCAGGCGTGTTTTCTTGCCGCTAAATGCAGGGTTATGCAAATACGATGAAAGGCTGTAATCCTGGTTCCTGTGACAGGGGGTGGTGCTGGGTTGCTGTGTCCTGGTCCAGACCCCTGACTTCAGAAAGGCAGCTGGAAAAGTGGAGAGGGCTCAGGCTGACTGCAAGGTTTGAAAAATGCTCCAGAAACCGAGGAGCTCCTTCTGTTTAATGTGTCGGCGATGAAGTAACAAGTGCATCAGTCTGTGTGAGTACCAGGTCAGGAGAAGACCCCTGTGAAGGAGGGATTGTACAGAGCTGTATTTCTGTGACTGGATGGTGAGCTCAGCCAAGCGAACCAGGTGCATGTGTGTGGTGTTAAGGTAATGAATGAGTCTTTTCTGAGAGTTAAGTGTCTGCTCAAGCACTCTTTACATCCAGCTTTCAGAGTGCCAGATGCTGGAGGAAGCATTAGGATGTGTCTTACACGGGAGTTCAGAGCAGTTACAGAACTTGTAGGTTTTTAAATCTGGGTTTGTGTGGGCTTCAGTGCCGGTAGAAAAGGGTAAAAGCCATTTATATAGGCTTGGGACTGTGGAGGAGTATTCTTCACAGCCTTAAAAGTGCCACCACATTTCTGATGTTTTAGCACAGAATGTGTCAGCTTTTCCCAGAAGGATGGGAGCATTTATTGCTGCATGAACTACGTGTGGTATTGGAAGGAATTTTTCTTCTTGAGGCCATTCTGACAATAAAAGACATTTAAATAGATAAGGGAACAGCCACCATGCCATAAAAATTGTGGTTATTACTTCAGGTGTGTCTATTTTACGTTTCCTTTGGCCCAAGAACAACCACCAAGTTTCCAATTTGTTGTGATTATGCTGAGCTACTGTGTGAAGTCCATGAGCTGTATAGAACATGAGCCCATCGTGCTACTGCAGTGGGGTGGCTGTGCTGTTACCCACCTTCCCTCATGAAATGAGGGAGAAGCAGCTCTAGGCTGATCTAAACCCGAAGAGACGTGAGAATTGGATGTATTTTCAAAAAAATAATAAAAATTAGTAATTTGGCACATTCCTTGAAAGGGTCTCAAAACATCTCATCATCCTCATGAATAAGATGATTTTCCTTATTTACAGAGTGGCAAGGGCCAAATGCACAGGACTAGCAAAAAGTAAAAGGGGTCTTTTGATAAGATATTGGGTATAGATGTTCTGTTTTATTCAAGGCATCTCTTCATTGGGAGAAAAGAGGTACAGATGAATAGTTTAAATATCATTTAGCTTTTTTTAAGATGAGGGAGTAGAGATCTATTAGTTTGAATTTTCATCCCATTTTCAATGAAAATGAACACTTAATGTTCATGTATATATAACATGTATATATAACTTTCAAATTGTATTTTTGATTGTTGTAGAGAATTAATTCATTTATCTTATTCCTAAGGCTTTGGAAGTGTGATATATATTTTTGATATTTTTGTATCAATGACCAAAAAAGGGCAGGAGATGGGTTAACATGAAAATGTGCTTTGCATGTTTTAAAAAGTAGAGTTATTTTTCAGTGGAAAATTATCAAAAAAACTGTTCTTAAAGCCAGTGTTGGACAGAGACTTTTACCAGTTCTTTTGTTCTCATTCTTTTTCTTGTTAGAAGATGTTTTATGCGAATGAAAACAAGACAGGGAAGGGGGATGCTACAAAGTTCTTGAACTTTTTTAAGCACTTGCATTTATTCTGGGTTTAAAATTCAATCAAAGAAGACATTTCTGTCTGCGTGGATTGCCCAGGCTGTCATGCTCTCCCTGGAGTTTTATGTAGGCTCTTCATTCTTCTCGCTTGGACAAATTTTCCAGGGCCTTGTGCCTGTGCTGCGGCGGATCCGGAGCCGAGCTGATCGCTCTTAACCCGTGTGGAGCCTCTGGGGCCAGTGAGGACAGTGAGGGGTGGCTGAGCATCACCAGCTGCCAGGGCAGGGCTGCAACGAGCAGGGCAGGGTGAGCTCAGTGGTGTGGCCATATCCCATCTCACAGGATGATTTCCTGACATCCAGCACTCGGGTTTATCTTGCCTTGCTGCTGCCAAGGTTGTGCCGGTTTGGGCCAAATTCAGGGAAACGTCCAAAAGGAACGTCTCCTCAAAGGAAGACAGGTTATAGCCGCTCCTCCCCCACCAGGTTTAGGAAAGAAATATTCCTCGGAGGAATGTGAAAGAGAAAGTAAAAACTATTTATTTAACAAACACACAGGAAAAGGATAATAATGCTAAATAATGAAATCTCTCGCTGTGGAGAGAAAACCTGAAAGATTTGAGAGTCCTTCTGTGAGTGTGGTCTCTCTCCTCCTCCTCGGAGCTGGGTCGGCGTGGGGCTCACCTCCAGGCCAGGGGAAGGTCCCTCGGTGAGGTTCTGATGTTCTGAACCAGTCCAGAAGAGAAGAAAAAAAGAACCCAAAGTCCCAGAAAAACAAGATTTAACTCTCCGTCTCTCTCTGAAGAAACAGAGCCGAAAAAGCTGGCTGAAAAGCAGAAGGGTGCTTCCTCCACACTTCTCCCCACAGCAGAGAGACGCAGAGGAGTGGTGACCTTGGAGCACAGACTGCTTTGAAAAAGTTCGTCTGGCCTTTTTTTTCTTTCTCTCCCCTCTCTTGGGCTCAGTTTAAAGGCACAGAAAGGCACAGGAATCATATCTGGGCATAGAGCGATGATAGGGGATACACATCATAAAGGCACCCCAAGACACAAGGGTATTCCCACTCCTCCTGCTCCAGTGTGTAAAGGGATAATCGGGATTCCGTGTGTCCTGGGTGGCATTAGGAAGCAGGAGCAATCACTTCAGATTAAATGAACTTCAGTATTTCAGAGTATTTAGCTGGGGCATTTTCTGGTGTAAAGCGGTGTAACCTGGAAGGCATTGGAAAGGATACTGGATAATTTTCTGTCTTTATTGTAATATCCATACAATATGACTTCCGTGTCTTGTCTTAAATTAACAATTTTGTTCACATTTGTTCTCTGGCAGAAGTGCACAATACAACTAGCTAGTTTTAGTTAATGCCCCATACCTCTAAACAGTATTTTTCCCTATGATTTTTGCCATACATACTGTTCATATCTTGAATTATGGATAAAATATGACTGAAAATGCACTGGACTTTATTTCACATAAATGAAATTTGAAACAAAAAAATGTATTTTGCCTATGTAGCATGCAGTTTAGGATGTTAAGAAAAAATGCAATCTGTCTCTGTAGCATCTGATGTTTTCCAGTAAAAAAAGAAGCACTTGTCTGCATTACAGGGTGTGGTATTCTGTCACCTAGAGCTGGGTTAATCCCAGCCTCGTTGTACTCTAGAAGTTACACTGCAGGTGTTTTTCAAATAATTAAGTCCATACACACATTTTACAAATATTTTTCATTTTAAAGATATGAAACAAAAATACTCCTAGGAGGAATACTCTTGATTTGGAAATGCACTGCAACTTTTTAATACTTCTGTGTGAAAGGAAAAGCTAAAAGTTACTTTTTTTCCTGCTTGGCCTTTGAAATACTCCTTTTGAAGGACAGTAATTGAACTGTGCTTTTCCATTCCATTTCAGGTTTTTCTTCTGTAATCATGGCGAAACCTTATGAATTTAACTGGCAGAAGCCAGTTCCCTCTTTTATGCAAGATGGAGCTGTGTTTGATAGATATGAAGAGGTAAGAGGCCAGATGCCTTTCATTTGCTATTCTTCTTTAAATATGCAGAAGTTCTAGAATATTTCGTTTTTGCTTTCATTGTACACAAAGAAACTTTAATTTTTTCTGGTAATACCTCCAGAAATGTCTGTGGGGAGGCAGTACCAACACACTTTATTGCTATATAGGTTTTTTTTGCTTTTAAAAGAAATAGCTTTAAAATATATTTAATCCCTCTGGTTTGAAATAAGCCCTGAGGAAGAGAAAAGGAGAATTGGATCAAAATATCTGTAACGTGCATAAAACTCTCATCTTTGCAGATTCATAAAGCACTTTATTGAACAAAGTGAATCCTTCAAATTTTTTGTACTATCTATCAAATGGAGGGAGGGAGAATATTGCTTTTTTTTAATGTATAAACTGAGGGGCTGCCTATTACAAGGGAAAGTAAGAGAACACAGAACATTTATATTCTGATTCAAATGCATTATTTGAGATCTGGAGTGGTTTTATCTACTTTAGAAAATCAGTCTGCACTCTATCTGAAATGTGATTACTATGATCCTGCTTTCAGCTGTGCTTTAATCCACATTTATTAAAGGAATGCAAAACAGGGCATTTTACACAGGCAGCTGAAATAAAGCACTGAGAAGTTTACCTTCTACTCAGCATTGACATGCTGGTAAGAATAATTTTATCAGGGTCTATTTTTAATCTTGTTTGAACAGGAAATCTCTGTAAGTTGAAGGTAAGTGCCTTCAGGGATATTAGTATTCTCTTATCTTTTGAAATGTAAGTAAAAGGTATTTTTTATCACGAGGCCTGCCAAGATAGGGACAGTTGGTTTACCCTGTATTTCCAGATTCGTGACCAGATAAACGAAGCAGATACTGGCGGACATGGAATTCCTTAGAAAGGCAGCTCAGAAAAGCTTTATTTTCCTTCAGCTGCTGCAGAAACAGCCTGTGAGGGGGCACGGCCTGTGGGCATTCTCTTGCACCTTCAGCGAGAAACAGAGAATGGGCAGATGCAGGAGAGAGGTTTAAGTGCTCAAATATTCAGTGTGGTACCAGAGACACTCGGTGGGCACCTGGGCCTTGGCTATAGTGGCAGGGACAATGTGAGGCACAATTTGTTCTGTTCTCAGCAGGCACCTCTGGATGACCCCACAATCCTGGGCACACGTGGGCTGAGGAGCTGGCACCGAGGTCTTGCTCCTCGCAGCTGAATTCGCTGCCCCCCAAAACCCCACAGAAAGGGGGTCCTGCTTTCCCCCTGTGGGGCAAAACCTCATTTGTCCATCCCTTGATCCTCTCCTGCTCCGAGTGTTGCTGCAGTTTATTCCAGGTTTTCTGTGGCACAGTTGGGAGCCTGCTTTGTTTCCTCACAGAGGACTCTTCTCACAAATCCTCCTCGGTTTTCAATTAAGGAAGTCAGGCAGTTCTGGATCCTCTTTTTCTTGAAGAAGTGATTGATTCTGCACACTGCTTTCCTGAATTTTAGCTTAATTTATGATGCTCTAATTGAGGCTGGAGGTGTGTGGAGGAAATTTCTTTTTAAATTCAGCTAATCTGTTTTTTGCCTTGCCTAGTCTCTTTGGAATGCCATTCTTTCCTGATTTCTTCTACAAATCAATATCCTTCGGGCTCTGCTTGTCAGATACTCTGGCTGCAAAGCACTCACAGCATGTGCACTGCCATAGTCCAACAGAAAATTGCTTCCCAAATTCTGAATGTTGAAAGGAAATGTGGCTGTTTGATCCCGAAGGTGGCATCGGCAAATTATATATTTTTCACCTTAAGGCGTTTAATTTTCAGTAATTTTTTTGAAGTTCCATTTCGTTAAGATTTTTTATTAGGTGAGAATCACTGCTTTTATTAAAGAAAACATCTTCATGGTTGCAATGAGGTAGGAAAATATTAATTATGTGCATTCCAGTGTCTCAAGCATGAACAATAAGACAAATCATTAAAAATGATCTCTTTTTTAGAAGCCTGCTTCCCTCATTTCTGTTTTTTTTTGGGAACAGCAAATTCTGCAGGAGGGTCTTTGGGAAGAAACAGAACAATCCTTTATTTTTGAGATATAAATAATTGATATTTGTCAAACTGACTAAAATAATGGTCTGTGTTTTCTTTCCTGTAGGAATCTTTTGTCTTTGAAAGCAACTGTCTCTTCCAGGTGGATGAATTTGGGTTTTTTCTGAGCTGGAAAAGTGAAGGAAAGGTATATTACAATTATGTCAAGAATGTGTATTATGTATTATTGCACTTGATTTATATTCTGATTTTTAAAGATGTAAAATACTGTATTAGTTTATTTACAAAACTAGTCTTCATCCTATTCTTTTAGACTTGACAGAAGTGAAGCATTTAAGAGTGAATTAACTGATATTAAAGGGAAATCTACTGTTCAGTGTTTACTACCAGTGTTTGCCAATAAAATTCACTGTTTATTTTTGCTGAAATTCCCAATGGAACCATGTCTCAACAGACCTTTGAACCTCATACCCTTTTTGTCATTTCAGGAGGGACAGGTATTAGAATGCTCCCTGATCAACAGTGTTCGTTTTGGAGCTGTACCAAAGGTACTCTACAGTTACTTTAAACTCTTAATTTAAACAAAGACTGTTTAAACTGAAGGTGAAATGCAGTGTGGCATTCGTTTCTTTAAATAATACCGGTAACACGGCTTTTATTTTGCAATCATAGCCTAAAATTTTAAGTTTTGAAGTGGTTTGTGATTGCAGTGGGAAGGTTCAGTCATCTGGTCTTTCTGATGTAGTACAGGATTCAGGATGCAGTGGAAGCTGAACAGACTTTCAGAGCACATATCAGGAATTTTGAATTATCTTGTAACAGTGTATTGTGATACTTGTTTTAGGGATCTGGGAAAAAATGTTTCATTTTCCAAATTTTGTACCCATCTATTTTAATTTATCTTCTTGCTCCATTGGCATAAAATGTAGAAAGATTTGTTAGCATCCCTCTTGATGCATTTAGGTTGCCAGAGAGGGCAGCTGGTCACAGTCTGCCTTTTTAAAGAGTATCAGCAGAAGTAGTAGCTAGGAGTCCTGGAGAAACCCCAGACTTTGGAAATATGCTCAGTAGTATTCTTCAAAAGGAATATGCAGGATTTTCTGCAGTGAATTGTGGATCTTCCTCCTCCAGGCCTTCACTTTAGAAGATTTGTTGTGAACTCTGCATTTCCACTTTCATGTGTTAAGTGGTTTTGTGTTGACTGTAGGTATCTCTTAAAAATTCTCTTGGGATTCCATAGACTGAGATCTCTGCCCCACAGAGAAGGGACATGAGATGTAGTGGGGCAGACAACCCCATGTTCCACGTGCTGACAGCCACACCAGTGTGCTTCAGACTTCAGCTCTGTCTTTAAAAAAAATACGCCCATTAAATCTCCAGGAGCCGAGACAATGACACTTCACTGAGAAACAGCCAAGAAGTCACAGAGATCATGACTCTCAGGAACTATAGACTTAACTAGATTGGAATAATTAACTTAGAGATTAGTACTCTTCCTCTGTTTCCAGTCCTTGGAGTGATTAATTTTTATTTTTCGTGATGGAAATACGAGTTCTCACAATCATGTTCCTAGCTGTTGGAATATATTGTTTTTTCAGGTTTGCTCACAATGTTTCTAAGTGAAAGCACTCATTTAAGATGACTGGCAAAGGTTTAAAGGTGTAAATGTATAAGGAGGTGAAAATGCATTTTTACCATAGTGCATTACATAACAGAAGTGTTGCAAATGTAACAAGTTATTTATTCTGTTTCACAGGATCCCAAAATACTAACTGCACTTGAGGCTGTTGGAAAATCAGAAAATGAGTTGGAAGGACGGATAGTGTGTGTTTGCAGTGGCACAGATCTGGTGAACATCAGCTTCACTTTCATGGTAGCGGAAAACACAGAAATAGCCAAGGTATTTCACAATTAAACAGTGTGTGGGAGTTAAAAGAAGAGCTCATCAGCAGTGCTCAATTGTTTTTCCTAAGTCTGCCTGCGTGGCTGACTGAAATACCTGATTTAGTGTCTGCTGCCTCGCTCTTCCAAAGGACAGCAAACATCCATGTGGAGCACTCTATAATGTGTCTGTGTGCCGTGGTGAGAGGAAATAGTGATTTTATCAGCCTGTGCATGCACAGTGATTTATCAAAATTAGACACTGAGACCATTACATATAGGATAGAGCATTCCCCGAGCTGCTCAGTGTCTCTGTGTGGGGCTCAGGGTTCAGCAGACGAGGTGGTGATGGTGCAGTGGGTCTGTGGCAGGGATGCTGAAGGGAAGTGCAATTGGTGCCGTTTTCCTGGCGGGTGGAGTTCAGCCCTTCAAAATTCTGTGTGGTGATAACCTAATTGTATCGTGTGGCTCATATTATTTGAAAAGACAAAAGCAGGAAAGAAAATTCTCTCCAGTTACGGGGATCCCAGTGTACCCAGGTTCTTTTCAGTTTCCCGTTGACATGGAACAGTCTGAAGGAAACAATGGTGTTTTATTACACGTCATCCTTCCTGAGAGCTTGAGATTGCAGTTCACATGCAAGTTCTGGGCTCCACCTGCCCTGGTACTCAGCTGTAAACTGCTCTGAGAAACCTGATCAGAGTGCTGATAGTACACTGCTAGCTGAGATCCAGGCACTCATGGGGTTTTAAAAACACACACTCTTTGCTTTTCTTTTCTGATTGTATGTATTTAGGGTATTTAGGATTATAATCTGTTTTGCCTGCGAGATAAATATTAAATAGTGATCAGTATCACACACCTGCTGAATCCCCTCCTTTAAAACTGTTTGCTGAATGCAGCATCACTAAATCCATTGGGAGACGTGGTTTATTCTTCATTGCTTTGGATCTATACCTTTGGAAACACTGACAATGCTGAGTAAACTCCTTTATAGGAGAAATACTTGTATAACTTATGTGGGTACACTAAATTGATTTTACTGTGTGTATTTTGAGCAGGCTTTAAGGGAAATAATGTGTCAGAGTTATGTTTTGAAAGCATTTGAAAAAAGAAGCAAAGCAAAGGAGATGTTGGCAGCATTCACTTTTATACTTAACCCAGCAGTGTCTCTGATTTATTCTGAAAACAGCTGCAGTTAAGTTTCTCAGCCTTAGATCTCAATAACCTGTATTAGACTAATTGGTTTGTGAGAATGTTGGCCCATTACACAGAGTGTCACAAGAGATGAGCTAATTATGCTGTTGAAAAGATCTACTGCTCATTAACAGCCAGGCCTGACAGAAGTGGTGTGTCATGCTGCAGTGGGCAGGCTCCGAGAGGCCCAGGGATGTCAGAGTCCTGCATATGGGAGCCTTTCCACCAAAATATATATCCAGAACTGCCAGCAGTGATGATCCACCTCATCTGATACGATATGTTTGAGGCAAGAGGGAGAGGATAAAGCAGATCAAGCCAAAAAAATCAATGTAGAGCTTTCTAAGTTGCCTTCGCTGGGGAATTTGGCCTGTGCTGTGTTGACCTTTGGTATATGGTAAATACATCAACTTGCTACCGTATTTCTGTGCTAAAACAGAATTTTCTAGGAGGTATCTGCACATAGAAGTGCTCCCGCTTAATTCTTCCTGTTTTGTTCAGGAGAAAACATCTTTCTTGTGGGACACAGTAAATCCCCTCTAGAAGAAACAAGCCTTTGCATGGCATTAAGTAGCTGTGCAGCTGCTGACTGCAGTTTAAAATAGGCCTTGGTTTAATCCATGTTCAAATATAAGCCCCTCCTTTGAAACGACAGAGGCAAGAGTTAGGAGGAGAAGGGGCAATGACTGAAGTTTAAACTGCCCTGATATGTGTGAGGGCTGTAAAATAGGTGTAAGAAGCCTGTGGTTTCTGCTCTTCCCCCCACTGCCATGAGGAACAGAGCATTACTCTGCCCCTTCCATATCTTCTGGCCCTTCCTCACATAAACCAACGTCAGGATTGGTCTGTACCTGATTGGGATACTTTAAAATGAGGGGGTTGAGTGGCAGATTTAAACACAAAAGTTTAGAACCTTTCTTCCCAGAAAGGTTCTGCTTCTGTAGGTGATAATTTACAATTTGAAAAGAAGGAATGGTTACTCACTGAAGGCTTGGTTAAAGCGGGACTGCGGAACCATGACAAAGAAAATTGGTGGAAATTCCTGGCTTCTTCAGCCTATCCATGCCAAGGAGTGGTACCAGTGGGAAGCAGGTTCTGCCAGGTCCCTGGCACAGGGTGGCAGAGTGGGACAGTCCCTGGGAGTGCCCCGGCTGTGGCAAGTGGGCTGGTGCCTTCTGTGGGCAGTGCTGAGCCCTCCCCTCCGAGCCCATCTCAGGCTGCCTGTTGTCACTTGTCATCACCTGTGCCCCAGGACAGCCCCATGTGCCCCTGGTGCTCAGCAGGGCTGGCCAAGGCATTGCTGAGCTCCAAGTATAGCTGTTCCAACAACAAGAGTGTGTTTTATTATCTCTGCACTTGTCTCCAAGCTCCAACTCTGGTATTTACATTCTATCTACTTAAATTTTATTGGTGTTTTCAGCTGAGAAATTGGTTTTCATTTCCACTCTTAAAACAGCCACAAAATAGGGTGTACTCTGTCTCTGATTGCAAGCAGCTGTCGTGGTCCACTCCTAAAGCAGCTCCACTGTGGTAGTAGAGAGTGACTGTAAAGGGTGGAATTTAAAACCTGATGTTTGGAATCCTGATTAAATCAGGTTATATAAATTATCCTGAGCTAAAATTAAAACACACACACACATATTAGAGATGAGAGCATATGTGTGTATTTTTCTTTTTACTTCCCAGATGGACTTTCTGTGCCCTAGTAATTGGATAATCTGTTTTCCTCAATCCAGGACATTTGAAATGGCCAGTGAATATTTGGGGGTGAATTTCCTTCGGGCAGAAGAGATGTAGTGCAGATGTGAGGCCTCAGCCCTTGGCATGTGGGCTGCCTATCCAGAGCTGGCATTAGTCCAATAAAGCTGCTGTGCTTCAGTGACCCAAAATCTCCACTTCTTGTCTTCTTTGTGCATCCACTCTGGCAATGCATTAAGGAGTTTAGCTTAAAAGATTACCCTAAGTCAGCTTCTTTAACATCACTTAATATTAGTGCACACCAGGGGTAAATTTGCCCTGATGGTTGTTCTTTCCCAGCTCCACCTGTTTTGTTGGAAAGGACCATCTCTCCACCTCACGGATTTTTCCCTTCTGCTTGAAAGTACTGTTCCCCATGCCCTGCTGGCTGAGGAGTTCAGTGAACACTCCTAATTCAGTTCAAGGAAGAGCCTTAATGTTAAAATCATGTTTAGAGGCAAAGCTCCCACCAGTGTTTAAGATAACGTGGCTTTGGGAAGTGCTGATGCACACCATTCCTCTGGCAGTGAGTCTGGGATGGGAACAGCCACGGGGGAGACAGGGTGAGAAGGAGAGTGGAGCAACCTTTTTTCACTGGTTTTACACTTCTGGTTGGATTTGATAGAAAATAGATGTATTCTACATGTGTGTTGCTGAGATAGTGATTCACATACTGGTGGCTTAACCTGTGAGGCACCAGAATGAACAGAATGTGCTAAAATGCTTAATTACTGCCACACTGACAAACAACATAAAGGCAAATGCAGGCTTTATCATACAGCTAACAAAATTCGTGGCCTGGGAGACAGCTGCAGTTGAAAACATTTCATTTAAAGGCTCTTAAACTTCTCAGCTTCTCAGTTGGAATGAATTTTTTTTTCAGTTTGTTTAAAATGGTTCTGGTAAGACAAACCACTTCAGGTTAATTGCTGTTGTTGGTGTTTCTACTAATCAAACTGGTTTTGATTTACAAAAAAATTCTGTTTTATCGAATCAAAGAATGGTTCGGGTTGGAAGGGACCTTACTTGCCAAGGACAGGGACACCTTCCACTAGACCAAGTTACCTATCCAGCCCAGCCTGATTGACCCTGATTTTTTTTCCCCTGAAACAAGCGATTAAACATTTGCCCAAATCACATTGTTAAGAGGGCAAATAGGAGGTAGCAGAAGATTCCCATGGGAATATTCCACAAATATAATGCAGAAAAGTTCTGTTTCCCAGTAACTTCAGTTTGTTTTGATGTTTCAAAGCAAAACTCTCAAAGAAACCTGCAAAACACTCTTGAACAGATCTCTAGAAGCCTCCTGCTGTTCTCTGTGTCCCATTGTGGAAGTATATGGCTTATGTCTCTTAGCCCACATGATAAACATTTCTATCTCATCACTGCCTTAAATATATGACCACAGCTTACCTGTGCCCAGTATGTAATGCCCTGTTCTCTAGAGAAATCTTCATATCCCCGCCTGCAATTAACTGTTGGTGCTTTGCATCTGCTTTTCTGCCTTTTCATGTACATTCTTGGCTATGCCACTGTGGAATTACCAGCGAATTGACAACTTCAGCCCTGGTTCTCCATAGCCAGGAGGTCGATTTCACTGTGCAGAGCTCCCCTGTGTTTCTCTCAGTTTGCATACAAAAGCAGCCAGAGTGATTCTTCCAGCTCCTTTCAGAGTAGGTCCCTCCAAGGCTGGAAAAGCCACTCCAGGGTAGGAAGCTTTGTTGCAGTGTGGTAATGATCTGGACACCTCGGGCAGCTCCCAGTACGGAGTGTGTGAGCCTCAGCTTTCCTGATGGAATACTTGAATGTCAGAAGGATCCCTTTTGTCTTTGTGCCAGTATTTTCACAGCGATACCCTGCAAAAATGAGCGCTGCAGTTGGCCAGGTAGGGAAGAGGTTTGGCACTGGCACTCCTCAGGTCTCCTTGCTGTGGCTGCCTGCAGGGAGAGGAAGGGTGGTTTTCCTGGAGCAGAGAGGAGTTTTGAGATGTCTGCGTTGAGAAAAGAGGGACATCTGCTGGCTGAGGGCAAGTGCCAGGGATTCCTGCCAGCCCACGGCTGTCTTGGGAAGAGGTGGGAATTTTCTGTGGGCTTCCTGAACCTTCAAGCTTTGGAGCCCTTGGCAGCCAGACACTGAACACCAAAATCAGAGGGCAATGCCTCCTTGCCTTTCTGGCTTTCCTGATGTCTGGATTAAGTCAAGTGCAACTCTGGACAGTCTGCACTGGAAAAGGGAAGGTGAAATCTCAAGAGGTCTGGATAATACTGACCCCATCGGTCAATAAGCCATGCATGGCCTTGTCTGGGATTTCATGAGCTGTAGGCTATGGTGATTTTTAACCTTTCATAATTCTTGTCCTTTTTAACCCTGCCTAAATGAAAGGTTGATGGCTAAAATAGAGCTGAAGGGCCAAACTTATTTGTGCACCCTGCCAGTGCTGCCCATGTTTCATCAGTGAACCTCAGCTAACTCAGGGTCACTAAGTGCCTCAGAAGCATTTCAGTCCTACAGCAAAAGCTAAGAGAGTGCTTCTTTGATTGATTTTTCTTGCCCCTTCTCCTTGTAGAGATGTTTGTCAGTGTTTGATCTCATCAGACAAAAACAACACAGTGCTTGTTCCAGCCTGCAGCGTAGATTTTGGCCTCTCGTGTCAGCCTAAGGGTCTGAGCTTAGGTGCACTGCTGTTTGTTTTTGTTTCTTTTCATGACTGTTGATTTTCTAGGATTAGATAGCAGGGCCCAGATCCCTCTATGAATCTGGAATAATATTTGTATCTAGGGAGCCATTTAGGATCTACCTCGACAGATTAAAGGTACTGAACCATATTTTGAAAATTGGAAAATATTCAGCACTAGCATCAGTAAGAATCCAATGTACCCTGATTTCTGTCAAAAACGTTTTTTTTCTAAGACCAAAGTGTTTCCTATCTACCTCATTTCAGAATTTGTCTTGTTGTAGGATTTTCCTCCTTTGCAGAGGTAGTGATTTGAAAATGCTGAGCATGAAAGAAGAGGACTGAGGGTCTTTATCCCTGTTACTTAGGTAGATTTGCAGGTCTTTCAGCTTCATCTGTAAAATAAGGAGTGCTGTCATAGAATACAAGCAAGGCTGCTGCTGTATTTTTCTATGTGTTAGCTCAGAAAAACCTGAGCCCTTCTTTCATCCCTCCTGCAAGGTCATCAGACAAGTGTACATTAGATCTGAGAATGGTTTGTTGAAGGAAAGTAATGTATTGCCAGCTTGGCATTGAATTTTGTGAGTGTCTGTGCACTGGATCACAGTGCCTTAAAAGCAAGTGTGAAGACAGTATTAATTGGAGGCTATTCCAGCTCAGAGGGACAAAAAGTCTGGCTGCACCGAATGTGTTGCTGAATTTGGTTTTTTGTTGTCTTCCTGGTTAATGTGGGGCCAGCTGATAACTGTGGGCAGCATCTGATGAAACACTGCAGAACCTGCTCTGGCCCCAAAGCGAAGGGCAGGCAGCCAGATGCTGCACTGTGGTGTGGAACAGATGGGCACACGTGGCTCTGGAGCTGCCACGTCTTGCCCAGGGCACATCACGCCAACAGAAAGATGATTCTGAGCTGGACAGAGGCTCTTGGTTCCCTCCTTTGCTTGCTGCCAGCAGAGATGTGATGCTTTTGTGGCTCATTGGTGTTTGGCTGTAGGTTTGTGCTCTTTTGCTTCAAGGGAGCGCAATTCCCGATTTGGCATCTCTGTCAGGGAAGGGCATTAACACTGAAAAAAAGGTTAGGGAGGCCTCTAAACTGGGAACCATCAAGACAACTCCTGCAGAAAAATCACTTGGGAAGTGCTTAGTGTATTGATTTCTCTCTTCACTTTTTTTCTAGCAGCGTTCCTTTTTGGCAGCTTTTCTAGATGTGCAGAAGTAACTGCAGAGCTGAGTGCTGGCTAACCTTACTTTTAAGTGTTAGTTTTTGTTATATCTGGTGTAGTCGTAATCCACTGCCTTCAAATCAGAATGGATCTGTAGGTGTTTAGTTCCAAATGAAATGCTCATATTGTCAGTACTGCACCAATAGTGGTTTTTGGCAGAAAAAAAAGGGAGAAAGACTGCAGTTTATTCACAACATGCATTTGGTGTAATTGAATTTTGCAAGGGTTTTTTGTTTGAAGTGAATGTGCCATTGAGTGGTTGGGTCAGTGTTGGAAGGCTGAGGAGTTTTGAAGGGGACAGACCAATGCAGACAATACGAGGACAAATGTTTGTGTATAACTGTGATAGTGTTAATGCAGCAAGAATGCTACCTTTTATTGATTTAAACAACAACAAAAACAAACAAACACCCAACCAAGCAAATAAACAGAAATCCCAATCTCAAAAACAAACCGAAAAAACCCCATACCCAAACAAACCACAAAACCTCAAATGTAGGTTGTTGCCAATAATTGAATTTCAACAGTTGTAGGCAACTGAAGTATACATAAGATTTGTTCGGGCATTTACCTTGGAATTCTCACAAGCACCATTCCTTTATCATCTGAAGTGAGGGAACATATGTAGGAAAAGATAAGTGTTTCCTAAATCTGTCAGTGGCTTCTAGTTCTATCAGTTCTAGTAAATAATATTATCTTGCCCCATGAACCTTGCTTTCTTTATCTTCCTAGGCAGTTCCTTCAGCCTATGCCTACAAAGTCGTCTTATTCATGCAGCTGGAAAAAGACAGATGGGAGGACAGATTCTTACTGGGGGGTTGTTTTCGAGCCCAAAAACACACCTAAGAAAACCCCAAATACTACCTTTTCTCATAAGTGAGAGTTCTGTTTTTCAAATGATTCCCAGATAGACACTTGATCTATTTGGATGCATATTTTATGCAGTACTTATTTAAAAGTTAACTTTAAAAAGAACACTTAAATATTAATACATATCTTAATAAGTGACTACTTTTCCTAAAGCAAAACAGATTTAATATTTCATGAGTACAAGGGTCTCCATAAGTGTGTTGTTTATCTGTTGAATTGACACCTTAGACCTTGTTTTAGCCCTCAGGGATTTGCTGCCTGCAGTTTACAATATGCCGTTTCCCAAAGATGTTAGTGTTCCTCCAATATGAATCATGATTTTTTTCATCTGTCTTGCAGATGTACAGCACTCATTCATGAAAAGAAAAATACACTCATCTGCATCTATTTATAATTGTCACATTCTGGATCCTGCCCAAGTCAGCTCAAGCTGCATGCACAGCATTTGGCCAGAAGCAAAAAGCTCCTTTATTCACAAGGTTAATGTTTAGCAGTGGACCACATCCCATCTCAGTTCCACCAGTGTAAATTATCTGTTGAGTAATCCTAGTGTTACAATGGCATAATTGAGATCGAACTTGGCTTGTAGCACTGCCATTTTTTCCTCTTCCCATGGCTTTTTCTTGCCAGGATTCTTGCTGAAATCAATGAGTGTTCATGTGAGGGCCTGAGCCTTAAGCTGCTTCTCTGCAGTTGTGCAAAGTCTGGGTGCAGGCTACGGCAGAAAAATAGATCCCTAAAAGAGGAATGACATAAATAAGTGCTGTAATGCTGCTCTTGGCTGGCAGTCATCCCAGTGATTATTTGGAATGTTGAGCATTTTAAGGATGAAAACAAGAAAACAAGCAGGACTTGAACATGTAACGGGGTGTTAGATGAGGTCGGCGTCGCTGAGAGATGGTTGTGCCTCCCCATGGTTTGCTCTAGCTTGTTAAATCTTATTTCATTCCTTTTCTAAACTGGACCAGTTAAATGTGTCATCACCCATTGGATACTGGTGCTCAGTAAGAGCTGATATTGCCCCCTGCCAACAAAAGGGAGGCAGATGTTTATGCCGGGCTGTAAATAGAGGCCTTAATAAATCAGGCAGTGGGTCACTTGCCTCGGCTGGCAATAAATTGATTTATTAGCACTGCTGATACTACATGGAGCATTTGGAAGAGTGGAGAGCACAATCCCTTTGTCTCGTGGAGGAGGAAATAGTAATGGGTAAAATGGATAAAATGTGGCTGGGCTTTTCTGTGGTGTGGGCTGTGAAGTGGGTAGTTTTTTTCCTCAGCACAGGTTATTACCATTATCCCTGGCTGCAAGGAGGAGCCTTCCCCCAAGACAAACTTTCTTCTTCTTCCCTCTTCAGTTTCCCTAATTTGATGTTTTGGTGTTTTTGTGTTTTTCAGCAATGGGTAGAAGGGCTTGGATCCATCATACATAACTTTAGAGCTAACAATGTCAGTCCAATGACATGTCTCAAGAAACAGTAAGTTGCTTTCTTTCCTCTCCTTTCTCTTTTATTTTTCTGTCCTTGTATTTTCCTTGTTGGAATTGAAAAAAAAAACCACCCACTTGTTTTTCACAGTTTGACATTTGCAAAACAGAGTCATAAAGAAAATGGTGTTAAATGAGTTAAGACTTTGTCTTTCATTGAGACCAAAGATGTCTCAAGGCTATATCTGGCACCTGCCCAGGAGAAATTTTAGGAGAATTTATAACTGTGCATTTGATTTATTGTGGTGTATGTTTTAATTATTGGCTGGTTTGTTTTCTCCTTGATGCATATGCAGGTAAAACCCCATGAGAGTTTCTCATCTTCACACTTGTGTTAATTGCTGTACTGATTTTTTGGGGCTGTTTTTTGCCTTTATAGTTAAAGAATTGCTCTGCCTCAAGCACTAAAAGGTTACCAAAAAATGGTTTTGTTGCAGAACAGTTATTTGTTTGTACTCATTTTGCAGACATGGCAATAAGTTAAACATAAGTATCTAGACCCCAATTTTAATAACTAGTATTTTTAAAATATTTCATTCCTAATTTCAGCTGGATGAAGCTGGCCTTCCTAACAAACACAAATGGGAAAATTCCAGTTCGGAGGTAAGCACAGTTGGGGAGCTCTAGGTTTTTTCAGTTCCTGATTCTATAATTTTAATAAAATTCTGTGGCTTAATAATGGAATATAATATGAATTTTGTTACTAATACATATGTAAGAGTAAGTACAGAACTAGGTATTCTTATCTGACCTCCTTGGTAAGTTAGGCAGGACGTCTTATTAGCCTAGTAATTTTTTATTTTTTTGCAGTCCATTGTAATGAAGATATGAGTTCTTGTAATAGTTTTCAAAGTCACTTAGAGTTAAGAGCATCAGATTTCTCAGCCTAACACTCCTCAAACCCTGGGATGGGTTTTTCAGTTGTAAAATTGGATAAAATACTTTAAAAAAAGAACCATAAAAGCTTGTAGGCCGGTTAAGTAGAGGACAAAAACTGTACTACTTTTAAACTGTAGTACCTTGTAAAAGAGACATATATTTGTCTGCCAAAAATGCTTCTGCTTTTATAGGAACCCCCAGGATAATATGTGGTTTTGTCCACATGGTAAATGAATTGTTGGGTTACTTGTTGTCAGGAACAGCAAAGCCAGAACAGCATCTTTCTTTCTGTGCAGCTATTAACTATTACAAGTTCCTGATTTTCAGTCCTCTCTGGCTAGGCAATAATACTCCCCACTCCTGCTCTTGAACTTCATTCTTGCTCATACACTGAGCTGCTCTTCTCTTCATAAAGTACATGCAAACCACATTTTTGGGGCACGCTGGTTTTTCATAAATAGAAACTCACAGAAGGGGATCAAGAGGGAGGACTTTGTAAGATAAGCCTCACACAACATTTTTTTTTCCAAGGGAGGAAAAGAGGATTTTGCATCTATAGAATCTGCAAAAAGACAAAGGGCCTGCCATGCTGCTTTCCACGTTTCTTTAGTTTCGTGACTCAGGTGACACCTTGACAGTGCTAAAGCTGCTTCAGTGTATTAATCTTCCAGTTCTCACATGGCCAAGCCCCTGCCTCTCTCTCAAGCTCAGCTGCCATGAAGCACCTCCTGTGCAGAAGTCCCATGAGGAATATCATCAGCTGGAGGGTAACGATGAGGGAACAATACCACAGGGACAAATCAATTTTCAGGACTTTGCAGCTTTATGCCCGTGTTTGAACACAGAACCCTATTTCACAGTATGAATTTATAGTGTGCTAGCTTGTCTGAAAGTGTTTCTGCCTTTAAATATTTTACATCACATTTAGTGAGGCATAAATTCTCTCTGTTGTGCTCCAGCACAGATTTGTGTATGCAGACAAGCCTGTCTGTTTCTTAAAAATCCAGTTCACTGGGCCCACTGTATTGAATCTTTAAATTTGAATTTGCACTATTTACAGGTTAGCATAAATCAGTCCCTAGCAGATGAATTAATTGTAAAAGTAGGTTGCTTGTAAATTCATAAGGGATCTACTATTCCGTGGAGCTGAATCTCCTTTACATCTGGATACTCCCAGGAATGTGCTATCTTGGTGTGAGTAAAATGTGGCAAATTTTTTGGCTCACCTGGGAAGCGCTGTGTCACTCGTTGAAAGGATGAGGAGAGGTGTCAGTGAGAAGAGGAATGTGAATGGAGGAGAGAAAAACTCCATCTGCTCTGCAGAGCTGCTTTGGAAAAGAGCAGGAATCAGGGCCCTGAGGTGGGATGGCAAGGCCATGGGATTGGCCTGATCCAGCAGGAGCTGCTGATCATGAAGTGGGACACAGACACCCAGGGGTCTCAGCACTGGGCAGCCTGGGATGGGGGGAATTGGACTGCTTCCCCCTTTCTTCCGTGAACACTTAGTGCAGAGAAGGGAAGTGGAGAGATCAGAAGGAAACAGGAGGAGGGAGATGCATAAGGAGAGGGATGTGTGTATGAGTAAGGCAAGCCAGGAAGCACTGGGAAATGTGAGATGAGTGGCTCTGCTCTGCAAGGGGCACCAAAGTTTCACTTTTTCTACTCAAGCCTCCCTCCCAGTAATTCTTTCACTGGTTTAAACCACTGATGCTTCCCCTCCAAATGACCTTTCCCTTTTAGCTGTTTTGAATCCAACTCAGCCCTGCTTCCTCTCCTCCCTCCTGCTGCCAGGGGCTCCTGTAGCAATTGCTGTAGCTCTGGGGATACAGATGGGAAGGTTTCTCTCTCCGAAACAGAACCCCCAGCAGGTCTGTTGAGCCTGTTCAGGTTCAGTAAGAATGTATATCACAAGACCCACCTGTATTTCATTTTTACACAGAAGTGCAGTAAAACCCCAAGGGGGGAAAAAAAAAAATCTCACCTGTGGAATTAGAGCTCCTTGCATTTCTTCCCAAGTTTGAAACAAATTTTCCAGCTATCACATTTCCCATAGGGAATGATGAGCCTTGAGAAGGTGGCACTCCTCAGGCTGTTAGTGGTAAATGCCATAACTGTTCGTGACTCCTTGCTTGCACAGTTGGGAGTTGCAAAGTCACAAAGATTTTCCTCAAGCTACTTTTGGATTTTAATGTATTCTGGGGCATAGATCTGTTGCTATCGATGTGCTGTGTTTGGGAGAGAAGAAATTCTGGCAGTTAGCAGTGCGAAAACCTTAGGAGAGTAGCAGTTTTGCCTTTTGGGCTTTAATAAATTTTAGCAGTCTGAGTCTAGAATTACATTTACAGATCTTGCGAAGACACAGCATTTGTAAGACATTTTGGATGTTCAGATTTTAACACTGCTGTAATAGATGAGTAAACAGGTCAGTGTTTGTTAAGAAAAAAAAAATTACTTGGTTTCTTCAACTTTCTGCTGGCAGAAAATAGATTTTCTATATGAGTGAGTTGCACCTGCTCATCTAGAGCCTGGTTGGAAATTAGCTGTGCTCAGTCTATGCTTCTCCCTTTGTATAATTACATTTAAAAGGATTTAAGCAATTTTAGGTTCTAACTATGAAAATATATAGTAAAAAAAGCTAAATTTTAGACAAAGCTAAGATATGACAAAAGAAGCTTAAATCTGTTTTGTAGTAGTTTAATTAAGTTAATTTGAAGGTAGAGGTTTTGTAAGTGTGTTTTGTATTGATTACTCCGGAGCATCTGGAAGAAATCTGTTTCAATACTTCAGTGTTGGTTGGAAATCATAGTTGGATAATTCCTTGTGCAGTGTAGGCAGGGGTACTTCCAGGTCGAGCCAAGCTGATAAATTCAGTGGAGCCGTGGCAGAGGATTGATTTCTACAGGTTGTGCTGGCTTGATTTTTGAGGTAATGCTTGGAAAATGGTGAAGGTCTGAAGTGACCAAGTCCTTTAATCCATCAACAACCACGATAGAGTCATATCCCTCAGTTCCAGAGTTGGAAAGTGTTTTCAGTATTTATGAGGAAGTACACTTTCACGTTACCATAAGCCCCAAACCACTGTAGGTGGAACATGAGGAGTAAACACCTGTAGGTGTCAAAATGAATGTAAATCTGCTAGGATGAGTCTCTTCTGATAGAGGGAAAGGCAGTTTTATTTGCAATAGCCTTAGCAAAATGAATGTGTCACACTGTATTTTTACAATCTTTTTTGATTCATGCAATCTTCTCCACACTGCTGCTCTCATTACAAATTACTGCTATGTTTGCTGTCAGCTTTTGTGAAAGAAAAAAATTTGTCTGGCATCAAAAATAAGTTCCCTGCAGCCATGGAATCTTGGCACACATCTGATTAATTACTTACACCAATATTACATGTTTTACAGGACATTTATTATTGGAGCCCGATTCATTACAAGAGACATAGAAATTTATAGGGCTGGAAAGAGGCTGTAAATTGTAGAGCTAACATTACTCTGTGCTTTAGAATTAGCAGAAAAATAGTTGCCTGAGGATTTTTTTTTAAGAAACAAGTGCCTAAAGTTAAACTCAGTCTGTATTTTAGTGAAAATATCTTGGTACTTATCAGCTTTGGAAAATCAAACTACTAACTTAGATGCCTAAATAGGGACATAGAAATCTAACTGTTGTAAGGACCCAGTAAGAAAAAAAAACGGCTACGCTTTGTTAAAATACTTTTTTATCATTTAGATATTTTCACTTCCTGATCTTAATTTTATTAGTATGAAAATATTTATATGGGCAGTTTAGAGTGTTTTGGAGAGTAAAACAACCGTGAATTGCTATGGCAACAAATAGCGGCAACAATTTGTTTCACGTCTCTTGCCATGTGAAATTATTTATTATGCATGAGATTAACTAAAAGTCTCAGCAAATGTTTGTCTCACTTGATGATAAAGAGCAACACATTATTATCAGCGTTTCCCAATGTGCAGCTTTTGTTAGAAATGTATATTGGATACAGATTTCAGTTTCTCTCTCCAGACGAAGACACCGAAATCAAGGGGTTGTGGGTCACACCATTTTAGCTCAAACCCTAAAGAGAAGGCAGGAGAGCTGTCAGGTTTGGATCCCCCTTTCCAGAGCCAGAGGTTATTCAAACTCATCTCAAATGGAAACAGAACTAGACCAAACACTTCCATATTAATCATACCAAATAGCTACATTTTTGTGGGATTTCTCTCATTCCAAGTGAGACCAGTTTGTCAGTCATATGCATGCTGAAATCATGCTTTGGGAAGGAACAGGAGGCTCCTCAGTTTGGTGGAAATATTCCAGTGGCAACTGAGGCCTGCCTGAAGGATTTGTGTGTAGTGTCACTCGGACAGGATATTCTCAATGGCTGGGAGGTGAGGGAGCATCCAGAGGGAGGAGTGAGCACCACAGCAGGGAATGGGATTTGGCACATGGCTGGGAGTCTCTTGATAGCAGCAGCTGCTTGAAAAGGAAACAGGAAGGAAGCTGCCATGGGGAACGGTTCACACCTACCTTATGGATAACCTGGGAGGTGCAGGTTAATGCCTGGAATGGAAGGGAAATCACCACAATCAGGAATGACTGGAGATGGGAGTCTCCTCACTTGGAGAATCTGCTGCTCTGTAAACACAGTCATTTATCTCAGCACACAGCTTAAAAGAGCAAACAGAAGAATGCTTTGCATGGCTCTGTATCACAGTATATTGGGAAAAAACCCCCAAACCCTCTTTTATTCTGTTTGCAGTTCATTATTTTGATGTATTTTCTAATGACTGGCTTGCAGGCAGAGCAGTGCTGCTCTGTGGAGCTTAGAGCACTTCTTCAACTGCACTATTACTTGGAAGCTGCTTGCATTCATCAATTGAAGCCAGAGGAAAATGTTGGCAGGAAAAGCAAGAGAGAGGGAGAACTGATTGTTTAAAAAGTGACTAACATTTCTCTGTTTCTTTTTTCTGTCCACTGTTTTTTGTTTTTAGCATAACCAGAACCTTTGCATCAGGTAAAACAGAAAAAGTGATCTTTCAGGCACTTAAGGAATTAGGTCTTCCAAGCGGAAAGGTATTTAGTGGTTTTGAATACTGTTTTTGTGTACTAATAAATTGATGACTCATTCACGGTTGTAGCTGTAATCTAAGTCATTTGCATGACAAAAAGCGTGCCTATTGTGTGTTACTTACTAATCACTAGGGGTTGTTTACTAGAGCCAAAATGTAATTAAATCTGTACTACACAGAGGTCCTTAAACCTCTTAGAGGAGGCTTCCCTTCTTTTCTGTCACAAACTACCTTTTGTTCATTTATGCAAAGTATGTAAGCACAAAATATGCATGTAATACATTTTTTTGTTGAGTTTCTTGGACTCCTTCAGCTCTTTGCTCTCCTCCTTTGGAGAGCTGCTCTCCAGCTCTGTCCCATGTGCAGTGGGAGCCCTTGCCAGCAGCCCCAGAGAGGTGATGGCTTGAACTTCTTAAATTTTTTGGAATTTTTTTTTTATGCTTCAGAAGGAAAATAAACTGTTTCCAGCTCTGTGTTTATGTAGAATGAATGTTACTGTGAGGTTAGAATACGAGCACATCGAACAGATCTACGATAAAGATGAATTTAGAATTACTTTGAGAGAGCACAAAAAAACCCAGATAATTTAATATTTGTTAAAGATCTAAACCACTTCTCAGTTGCTTTTTTTCTGATATAGGATATTCTCTTGGGAAAAGAGCACATAAGCTCACTTGTCTGGATGAATGTACTTTTGCATTTTGTTGCAGAACGATGAAATTGAGCCTGCAGCTTTTACTTATGAGAAGTTTTATGAGCTCACCCAAAAGATATGTCCCCGAACTGACATAGAGGACCTCTTTAAGAAGATGTAAGTTCAAATTTAATATAATCTTGCTTTAAAGACACTTTGCTGTATTTTTAGTCCGCAACTAATAGTGACAGAACACTGTAAAATTGATCTACCCTTGAATCCTAGTAGCATCAGCAGTACTTTAGAGCAAACTCCAGTCTATGTTTTACTCCTTCCTCCCTTCTCAGACTGTTAATGTAAAAGTCCACTCTGTATTTTAGAGCAACTTTTACATGAGTTAAAGGAAGCACCTGGAACTCTTTTTTTTTTTTTTGCATTGGCTTTACTAACTACTGTAATTTTTAACTTGCTCCTGTAGGTGATTAACACAGTATGTGAACTAATTAAATTAAGTAAGAAATTTGAAGTTTGAAATGTTTCTTCACTCAATTTATTCTCAGCTGGAGGACTTACATGTTGTTTTATGGAGTAATGTTGGTTAAGTGATAGGAAGATATGTGGTGGGAGATATACTGTGCCAAGCGTAGACAGCTAGTATGTTTTCTGTGACTGTTCATTGTGAGATTATAGAGCTACTTTCAAGTAGAAAAGAGTAGGTGGTTTTAAAAGTATCAACAATGTCAACATGTAAATCATACCTACTGTAGCATCGTGTATAAAAACTTACATTCTCTAATAAATTTCTTTTCAGCAATGGAGACAAAACTGATTATTTAACGGTAGACCAATTAGTGAGCTTTCTAAATGAAGTAAGCTTTTTCATACATTAACTACCATACAAGTCTGTCTGCAGTGGCTTGCTTCTTCCAGTCTTTCCATTGCATGCACCATGCCATTATTTGCTATGCTTCTGATCCGCTGATCTTTCCATTATGGTAACATCCAGGTGCAAAAATCAGCTCGAGCCGTGTGTGGTGTTGTGCTTTCTACATGTTGGCTTTGCAGTTGCATCTGTTGATTACTTGCTGCTGTGTTATGGTGTGTGTCCTGTGTGTTTTATTCTTTTTATACTGTTACATCCGATGCAGTTTCCACTGAAATACACCCAGTATTTTATTGCAGGCAATTATTTCACCTGTAGGCCCCAGCTAAATATATCTGCTAGTACTTCTAGAATAATAGAAAAGCTGAAGTGGGCGTTTATAAACAGGGATTTGATTCTCCTCAACAGTATTATTTCAATCTGTTACAAATCTAAGAGCTAAGAGGATATTTTAAGAGTTTGTGTATGATTTTTAAAATACCATGTGTGCAGAATAAGAGGAAATATTTTTATTGCTGTATTTCCAGAATACAGTTGTTGGCAGAAGTATTTAGTATTTCTTAAAAGCATCGTGAGTGCGTGAAGTAGTTCAATAAACAGTGTGGGGTTGGCTCTTTTCTATTCCTAAAGCACAGTAAGTTATAGAAAACTGGCTCATTTGGAATTCCAGCAGTAAATGCACTGTGTGGATTTGACGAGACCACACCCACGGAAAATAAACACATCCTACTTGGTTTTGTACCAGCAGATTATTGTCATCTGGAACATGTGAAGCTGCTGACATCACTATGTGACATCGATGCATTACCAAAAAATCTCTCCATCTAAAATTGTTTTACTAGTTATAGTTCAATTTTATATATGTTGATATATATGTAAGTTTAAATATTGGATACTTCCATATGAAGATCCAAGTTGTAAGTTCCCTATATATCAAATTTTGAATATAATTTCATTTTTCAGTGTGGAATGTGTGCCTTACTCTTCGCTAAACCTGAATTACTTGAAGAAAGGGTCTTCAAAAAGAAAAGACAGAAGTTTAACAGCTTCATTATGTAATTGGGGTTACATACTTGGGGCTTTAGTTCATATCTGTTGGCAAATTGGAGGACAGGCTTAATCTTACTGCTGTGAGACATCCTTTTATCACAGCTACATACACAATTCAGTGTCTAAATGTTTGCAGGGCTGGGCTCAGACCTAAGGCTTGTCATTTTTGCTTCACATTGGAGAGAGAAAGGATAGTGTTGTGATTTAAAGTATAAATTAGCCCTTTAAAGCACCTCAGCCCCCAGTTCACCTGTAGGGATGGATACACTTCACTGCTTGAAGCACACAGCCCTATCCCCACCTTAAGCCATGTTAGCTTCTGACTTTTTAGTGTCACTCTTAATTTTCAGGTAAATTGCTATTTTATCATTATTTTAAAATTGATCTCTGATTGTTTTAGTTCAAAGTGTAGTTCTTTGAAGGCTAAACTTCTGAAGAAAAGCTGCCAGCTTTTGTAAGAACCCCCTATCTCCAGCAACTGATTGAAAAATTAAAATTGAGTTGTTGTGCTCTCAATTTTGTGTTGCTTTAGCAGTTCTTTTTACAGAATTAGGGACTTTATTTTATAAGTAGTATTGGGGAAAAATGCATCTTGTTGGCTCCATTCATATTGACAAAATATATTTTGCGATTGGAAATCTTGTGGTTGGCCCTTTAGTTGGGGACCAGAGCTGGGAAAAATTAGTCAGGTGGTTTTTTATAGAGTAGGACATTTATTCTGATGGCTGAAACCAATGCCTTTGATCTGTGCTGGAGGTCTTTTGGTCTCTATTTAGAGTTTAAAGTTTTGGTCATATTTTGAAAGGCACAAAATGACCCAGAATGTGCCTCCTGAAGGGATCATTTCTGTCCCCTTGGCAGCTGGCCAACTCTGCAATTAGCAGTGGTGTCTAATGCAGGCAAATATAGCAGATTATTATCATTACA
Organism: Falcunculus frontatus; assembly: GCA_013398115.1. NCBI lineage: Eukaryota > Metazoa > Chordata > Aves > Passeriformes > Falcunculus > Falcunculus frontatus. The sequence goes on along the minus strand of VZRV01007609.1, from coordinate 531,003 downwards.
TGGGAGAGGGGAGTTACTTGGCAGAGCAACTCTTCACGAGACTCTTTAGCTTAAATTATTTTGAAGTAACCTCCAAGGCATGCTGCAGAAGCCCTAAGTGTTATGGGTTTTTAAGAGAGCATGAGGATGTGTTACTGGGTATGAGAGGAGAGTGAGCAGCTTTCCTGGAGTTTTTCCAAACTCCTGTCTCTATTTGACTTTTAAATGCTGCTGGCTGACAGATGATTTAATTGTGCTTCAGTATTAAAGCTTCTGGGAAGTTTTTAGAAACTTAATTATTGTCATGCAGTGAGTATTTTGTCTAGGTCTCCTATTTTTAAAGTGAAATTTCAAAAAAAAAAAAAGAAAATATAGTAGAAAAGGAACTGAAATCACTGCCGTTGAAATTTGCTCCTGCACTTCATTTACAGCAATAAAATAACAAGGCAAGTAACGGTTAAAATGGAATTTTCAGTAGTCTGACCAGAACTCATCCATTCTTTTGGGAGGGAGGTATGGGGACATCCTTTCCTATTCCCAGTTCCTTGCTCTTCCTCCCTCTCTCTCTTTCACTTGCTTCTTCTTCCTCCCTCCTTCCCACTCACTCTTTCCATCCCCCAGTTGTCCATCTCCCCGAAAGGACCTTCTCACCACTCACAGGGCAAATTCAAGAGGCAGAACTGGTTTTAGCACATTTTCAGCTGCTGTGTGTCTCAGTTTGTACCCACTCCGAGGTGCTGGAGGCAGGCTGGGGAGGCTGAACGAGCTCTTGTCTCTTTGCAGAACCCTCTGGGCATCCTTTCTCCCCCTGTTTTTAGTCAGTTCACCCTCATATGGTTGGGAATGCCTGGTGTAAGGGTGCCCTGTCTGGCAGGGTAACTAGAATAACTAGAATACAACTTCACTGGACATATGCAATTAGCTCAGAAGTTAGTCTTTTGCACTTTAAACTTTGGTCTGCTTCTGTGTCACAAGTTCCCTGTGCCTCCAGGCTCCGTGGTGCAGAATGTTTCCCCAAGAGACACTAGAGCACCTTCTCAAAAAAAAAAAAGTAGATCTTTAAAAGTAAAGAAAGTAGATCTTTTAAAAGTAGATCTTTAAAAGTAGATCTTTTTAAAAGTAGATCTTTATCAGTTGCCAGCTTTATTTTTTAAACAAAGTGAACATAATGATACACTTTTGTTCCAATGGAGAATTGATAAGGAGAAATGATCATTGCTACTAGAAGACTATTTTGCTCTTAGCTCCTTCTAATAACTCCGGGACTTTTTCTCAAGAGGAGACTTTTTGCTTTATCCCATTTATTTTCTTCTGCTTGCTCATGACTAACTGTAGAAGAAATCGAGTGGGGAAGAGCCTTTTTCTTGAGTGAAGAACCTTCCCTACTATTTCTTAACAATTTTTTGAGGTGGTGTATTGTCACTAATGGTACAAAGCCCTGTCATTTGTGGAACTGTTGCATGCCAGTGTCGTGGTGTTGTTGGTGTGTGCTGCTGAGCAAAGTCGTGTCCTGCATCCATTCTGCTCTCATGTCATGTTTCATCTGAGTTTTACTGGGGCATCCCGACAGCTGATCTGGCCCCAGCAAACCTGCTGTGTTTAGATGCTGCAGACTGCCAGTAGCACTACTTGAAAGATCCCTCCTTAATTGCATGATTGAATTGGCATTGGTTGTAATTTCTTGGAGTTAATTAAGCACATGCACCAATGGATTGGTTGTAAGAAAAGAGATTGCATTGGGTATTACTTTTCTCATTTAAAAAAAACCCCAAATAACTCAAAAAAGTTGCCAATAAGGAATTACAGCAAATGCTGATAGTGCTGTGTAAGCCATGTCAACACCATCCTGTCCACTCCAAATTATTGATTGCCAGTATGGGGGTGGCCTGTTACATCTCTGAATTCTGCTTAAACTAAAGCTTGGAAACTGTGCACCTTCTGGGGTAAAACAGTGTTTTCATAGTCGTATTTATTTCTTTGTTTTGTTGCATCTGCTTACATGCCACTACTCTGTCAATTCTGGTTTTAATTTTCTTTTAATGGAGAATCAGGCACACAGTGTGCAGCTCTAATCCAGCATGGAGAAAAACCAAAGTTGCATAGCACACTATAAAGTGAAAACATAAAAATTCTGAATTTTATTAGTCTATTAGAAACCACTGCTAAATTGTACCTAAACATTACATATGTTATGAAATCCTAGTATTGTAAATTATTGTCAATTGAAGAGATGATGCTGTGAAATTCTTGTGCATATTTCTTCTAAGAACATATGCTGGTTTTTGAATAGTTAAAAACACGATGTTTCCATGATTCACAAATAATCATCCAGTGCTTGCATATTTCTGAACTCAGATTTCAAATTCTGTATTTATAGTGTAGCTTTATTTTACTTTTTTGCTTTAGCTGTAGATATTCTGTAAGACTTGCATTTTTGCAGAGGTGATTACAGTGCCACCAGTCAAGTCTGTCAGCTTCCAAAAAGAAAGGATTAGAGAGAGGATTTACAAAGAGACATTGAGCTATTTATTTTCAACATCTCATTTGCACAGATGCCACGTGCAGTCATTATTTTCATGAATAAGCAAGAGTAATACCAGTTATATGATTCCATTGGATTTTTCTTTTTTTAAAATATTTTTCTGATCAAACTGCCCAGGTTTCTTATGAAAGATAAAGTTCATTTTCTACCTAATGCTGAGGTTGCTGTTGAATAGTCTGTAAGTTTTAGGGCTGCTTTTTTTTTTCTTTTTAAATGTCCACTTCTTTCTTTCTCATCTGCAGTAATGAAATGCTCTTGGATGATAGCCATGCACTGTATTGTTTTGCTGAATTCCGTTGTTTTCTAACCTTAGCATCAACGAGATCCTCGGCTCAATGAAATTTTGTTTCCCTTTTATGACACAAAAAGAGCAATGCAGATAATTGAGACGTATGAGCCAGATGAAGACTTGAAGAGGAGAGGTAAATGGGGGAGGGAATTCAGTGTTCACTGGGTTTAGGTGTTTGGGGAATTTGTTCTGAAGCATCCAGACTTTTAAAAGGGAGTTTACAGTCCTTGTGGGTCAGGCACTTGTGTGGTTCCCAGGGTACTGGACCAGGAAACTGCTCTGCTGAAAAAATACCTCCCCTTCAAAATCAGATATTTTTTTAGAAGAATTATTTCCCTGATCCAGGTTAGAGTGTGGCTACAAATGCTGATAGAAAAGGGAGAGGCTGGGGTTGAGTGAAAACAGAACAAGAGCAACAAGGCAACGTGCAAGTGGCTGTGGTCAAGGTCTCAGAGAGACTGCAAAGCTCTGCAAAGTACAGATATTGTGCAAAAATTAAAAAAAAAATTGCCATATGCATCCACCTTCTTACAATAGAATCTCTTTAGTGCTTGAGGGCAGCAGCCTTGCTCAGAACAGGGTATTTTATGTGGGTGAGTTGAAAAATGTTCTCTCTGAGCAAGGTTGCAGGAAGTACCTGCAAGCCATTCTTGGACTGCTCATGTCCTGAGCTGCTGTGAGTGTAGGAGGCGTCAGTGGCTGAACTTTGTTCCTCGTTCTTACCCATTTTGCTGCAGTAGCTGTGTTGGGATCAACTGCAGAAATGAAAAGTGTTGCTTTCCCCACCTGTGCTCCCTGCCCTTTTTGCTGGGATTTGCTGTTGTCGTAGCAAGCAGAGAGGAGGCTGCAGCTTTGCAAAGCCCATCCTAACAGAAATGCTCTTTCACAAACATTTAGGCTCATGGATCAAGGTAGAAGTATTTACACATCCAGCAGTGCTGCAGCCTTGGAACTCTAGGGAAGTGCAAAGCAGGCAGCAGAAGGAGGCAGCGTCTGAAGCTGCCCCAGCAAAGCCTGAGGCTTTCCCTCCCTCTCTGCATGGGCTCTAAGTATTAATTACTTGAATTTTTGTCAACTCTGTCCCGTTTTATTTATAATTTTTAAAGGCACTTATCTTTGATTCTTGGTGCTAGTGCATTTTAAATATTTTCCAACATGAAGAAGGTGTACTAATGTGGCTGCCACGTGTTTAGGATGGAAGGTGTAAAAACATATTTTCTGAAGGTGGAAATAAATCTAAAATTAAAAACAAAAGACAAAACGTGGCTAATTATTTTGCTTCATTGATTTTTATTTCTATCAGGTTTTCAATAAATGTGGAAAACCTTCTGCAGGGATGGGGTTGTGGAGAATAACAACAAAACAGCAGAAATCTCCTCTGAGTGTTCCTCCAGGGATCCTCCATATTCACTGATGAAGATTTTATCCCAATGCAGTCAGTAGGAGAGAGAGATGATTTCCTATAACATGTTGAACTTCAGCACGTAAAGAAAGCAGGAACTGGTCTCAGCAGAGGCTGTTTTCTGCAGCTTCTTTCCTCTTCTTAGATAAAACTTTGCTGTCGAGCAAAATACTTGAAGACAACCCTTTTTTTTGTTTGGTTTTTTTTTTTTTTTGCTAAATTGTGTAGTTTAAGAAACAAGGCTGATGTACAAAATGCAGTAACAATAAGCAGCTGACTCTTCCTCAGCCACATTTCAGTGACAGGACTGAGTAAAGCTGAACTGAGGTTAATGCTGGGCAGTTCAGTAACCAGAGTCTGCTCAGGAACACTACAAACCCCAGTTCTTCCACCTGGTGAGTGCAAGTCAAAAATACAAAATCGGAGCTGTTGAACACATAGAGCTCTGTTCAGTTGCTGAGGTGATTTCAGCTTTGGTCTGTCTAGAACATCCATCCAACTGTGACATTTTTCCACAAGATGATGCACTAGAAGTGTATATCATCTGAGATATGCTGTGCTGCTGCTTTAAAGTACTTGGTGATAACAAAATAAAACCATTCTTCAAGTTGAAAATTCCATTTTGCCCCCTTTTGCTCCCTTTCTTTCACACTCAGAATCAGCTGAGAGGACTTGAGTCAAACATTCTGGAACAGTTCACCTCTGGCTGACACCAAGCACAGAAAATTTAATCTCCAGTAGAGGATTTTTTCAGAAAGTTATGAGTAGAATGGAAACTGTGATCATTTCATTTCTCTATAAAAGAGAAAAATAGACTTAAAATAAAAATAGGACTGCTGCAACCTTGGCTTAACAATAGCTGAGTGTTCATAAATTACTTCAGAGAAAGCAATGTCAAAATTAGTGCCAGGTAACCATTCCCTGCAGCAGCTCTCTGTGAGTAATCCTTTCTTTGCTACCACAGATCATTTTCATTTTTCCGACTTTTGACCTCTTTAAAATTGATATTGCCATACTGATTATTCTTAATTTGGTTTCATTAAACCCCTTGATTTGTATTTTTTTATACTTTATTGAAGCACAGACCAGCAGAGGGATGAGAGAGAGGTGTTATGAATTCTGTATTCTGAATTCCTGTATGTCCCATGTTCATTGTAGATTCGTTTTCATTTACAAAGGTATGAATCTGTATTTCAAACAGTAAACTGGAAGGTATTTTAGGTTTTCCTAATGTTTTGTAAATGAACCCGTGCAAACATGTTTAGACACAGGTCCCCATGTTTTTGTCAGTGGGGAACAGTCTCTGCACGAGCTGGTTGTCAGGGATGCAGCACAGGACTAAATATGAAAGAGGGGAGGAAAGGGCCATAGAAGCCTGGTCTGTGCAAGCTCACAATTCCTGACTTAAAAAAGTCCCAAAGATCAAAATTACTGAGACTGTTCTGAGGGGATGTCACTACTTCCTTGCCTTCTTCACATCCTTTTGCTGCCTTGTTTCTGCTGATGGTGAGTGCTGGGCATCAGGTGTTGAACTGGTGGGCACCTGATCTGATTTTTAATTTGGTTATTTGATTTTTAATTGGAACACAATGGCCCAGTTTGCACCAGTTGCTGGTCAGCCTGGAGCTGAGGAAGGGGAGAGCTGTTTGCTTGCAGGAACCTGTGTAAATAACAGGTTTTGTGCTAGGATTCGTGCTCTGTGAGATGGTTTGATTTCTGTTGACTCTAATTTCTAGTAGTAATTTACCATGTGTTCTTCTTCCTTCCAGGTGTCATATCCAGTGATGGCTTTTGCAGATACTTGATGTCAGATGAAAATGCCCCGGTTTTCTTAGATCGTTTGGAATTATATCAAGAAATGGACCATCCTCTGGCACATTATTTCATCAGTTCCTCTCACAATACGTATTTAACAGGCAGGCAGTTTGGTGGCAAGTCTTCAGTGGAGATGTACAGACAAGTGCTTTTGGCTGGATGCAGGTTGGAAGCAGGAGATAATAAATTGGTGTGAATCTAATACTTTAAACTAAAAGTACTACATAATGTACCTTGTTGGTGATATATTGTACAGTTGAATGTATAAATATGTTAGTGCAATAAATGAAAACACTTGTATTTATTTAAGAATCTTATTTTTCTCCCAGAAGTAATTCTAGGCAGTGGAATGTAGAAATTGATATAAGGAGAGAGTTTGTGAGAAAGTTAATGGAAGTTTGATCTCAAAATGACAGCTGAAGAATTTCAGAGGGCTTTCTGCTTTGAAATTATGAAGTTTATAGGTTAATGTGAATCAGGAAATTTATGACTTCATGCTTTATTTCGTGATTTACTAGAATAAGAAGAGTGGCATAGTGCTAAAGACATTATTGTCCAGATGAAAATATATTGACCCACATATGCCATATTTAAGGTAGTTTATCCAAAGTTGTATCCAAAGAACCTTGAAATAACACATGTACAGCTTAGAAAGAGTTCTGTAATGCCCAAAAATTATTTGCAACTTACTGCTTTGACCATCACTGCTAAAACTTGTCCCGGGTAGCTCACCTGTGATGAAACCCTAAGTTAATTTTTCTTGGATCTCCAGGTGTGTTGAGCTGGACTGTTGGGATGGCAAAGGGGAAGACCAAGAACCAATAATAACCCATGGAAAAGCGATGTGCACAGACATTCTCTTCAAGGTAAGTGCCTGCCCTCTACACCTGGCAGCAAACCCCAGGAGAAGCCCTGGACAAGAGTCCAGTCAGGGCACCCTCCCCTCCTCAGCACTGGAGTGCTGCTCCCATGTGATGGACTGACAAGGGCAGGATTTCTGGCCCAGACCTTGGGGTTAATTTGTGACTTGCATCAAACACCCCTGTGCTCCGTCTGCCTTTCCACAGAAACTGCAGGAAGCAGGCTTGCTGCTTTTGCCCCACTTTTTCACATCCTGGGGCTCTTTGCACCACAGAGTGAATATCTTCCTTGTTGTCTGAGAAGTTCCTTAGCTGTGGAAAAAGCCTGAAGTTGCAGGAGTTTCTCTGGGAGTAGGAATTCTCCCTGGCAATAGGTGATAGCAGCAGATCCATTGATGGGTGTGGGTGAAGGTGCCATCCTGCTGCAGGTGCAGGGAGGCTCCTGTTGGGAGTCCAGGTTCTTGGGGGGCATCAGGAGCACACGGTTTGTTCTTTTCTCTTCACTTGCACGTTTAAGACACAGCCCTGTGTTTCTCAGGGTGGGGTGGATAACAAAAAAAATCCCTTTTGTTATGCTTTTAATTTGAACCATTCTAACTTGAATCCTGTTGTTACCTTTTTATAGGATGTAATTCAAGCCATTAAGGAAACAGCATTTGTTACATCAGAGTACCCTGTCATTCTTTCATTTGAAAATCACTGCAGGTATGTAGTGCCCTTTTTTAATTTTTAAATTGTGCATTGTCTGAGAGAGATGATATAATTTAAAATACTGTGATATGATATTTGAAAACTGCGGGGGGGTATGCAGGCATACTGAATGTCACTTAATATACCGTTAATATACTAATCAATCTTTATCTAGCTTAATAATGGCAATATTTTTATCTCTGATAAAGCTGTGAAATGTATTTGGATGTTCCATTAGCTGCGTGAGATTCAGTTATTCTGCTTTTTTGGTCCTGTTAAATTCATCTGTGTCAGATAATAGACTTTTATTGACAGTATAATTACAGTAAAGTAATACTTCTCGGTTGAAACAAAGTGGGCAGTATATAATTTGGGATGTCTACATTACTTAGTGTTATTCTTTTGTGCTGAGTGATAGTGATTTCTTTTTTATATTTAAAAATTTACTGACCATAATCTTTTTCAGCAAATACCAACAGTACAAGATGTCAAAATACTGTGAAGATCTTTTTGGAGATCTCCTGTTGAAGCAGCCTCTAGAAACACATCCAGTACGTATTATTCTGCCAGTCTCCTTTTTTTTTTAATATTAGCTTTATTTAAAAGAGGTGATTAACTGAGATCATATCACCTTTCGTGCTGTTCACTGCCAGTCCTGTGCTTTCAGAAATGACTAGTGGTTTTGGGTGGCTGTGCTTTTTGGTACAAACTTGTCTTTATCTGATTTGTTTAATTTCTTCTGTACAGGGCTCTGGCAAGCAGCCTGGGGAAATCCCCTCCCTTGATGTGTGACATAATATCAGCACCTACATAAAATGCACCACATACATTGTCTTTGCAGGTCATACCTCACTCTGAAATTGCCAGTCACTGTTGAAAAACAATTAATCATAAATTGCATGGTCTCAGCTGAAGAAACCTCTTCTTTCAGCTGCACGTTGCATGTTTCGTGCTCCAGGTCAGGTCCTGCAGTCTAGGTGGCCCCACTACTGCATTAAGAATCAAATTAAGCACCAGGAGTTTCCTGCAGTCTCCTTTGGACTGTGGAGTGCACTGTAATCTGCATGCACTTCACTCTCCTGCGTGACAGGAGATAACAACAGATACTCCTTCACAAACACAGTGTTGGAGACTTTACCAGCTTCTTAAGCAGTGCTTGCAACTCCTCCTCCAGACCTTCCTTGCTCCCTACAACAAGCTCACTGTGTGCCAGCAGTCACCCAAAGCCTGCAGACGCTCTGTAGTGCTGTGGGGGACCACAGCAAGGAGGATTCTGCCTTTCCTTTCAGCTCCATGTAACCCTGGCAAAGGGGGCTCCTGGCATTAGCATCCCTAGAGTTTTGCTTTTCCTGGCTTTCCTTGCACGTTGCAGGGGCAGCAGCACACGAGGTTTGGTGAAAGTCAGGTGGTTGCCCTGAAAAGTGCACCCCAAAGAACTAAATCTGCAGTGTTCCCCTGTGATGTTTGTAGCACGCTGCCACATCCCTCACAAAAAGCTTCCAGCAGCTCTCTGGGAAGCCTAAAATAGAGCTGGCCAAAGGCTGCCACGCTTCTACCTCAGGGCCCAGTATTTAGCCTCAGCTGCCTGTGCTCTGTAGCACTGCTGAGCATTCTGCATTTTGTGTCCTTTCCTCCTCGTGGGTGAATTCAGCCCCCAGCTGCTCACAAAGCAAACACTGCAGAGATGGCAGGAGGAGCTTGGAACGTGTCCTTTGCCAAGTGCTTGGATCCTGATAACCTGGGCTAGTGACTGAGGGGGGCAGACTTAGGAGAGACACGGCACTCGGCTGAAGCAGATTTGGTTTTAAGAAAAAGCAAATATTTGTCCAAATGGGCATCCAAGTATGGCCTTGTTTGGGGATGCAGCCTGGCATCCTGGAAGCCTGGCATAAATGAGCTCTGCGGCACTGACATCTAGTGGAGTTACAGCCCCAGTGCTGTCGGGAGCAAATGTGTTCTGTTCATCCAACCTGCTGAAACTCGCTGCCTGAACCAGCCTGGGGGGTGTGGAGAGCCCTTACCCTCCCACAAGGAGGTTTGCACCCATTCTCCTGGAGTTGGCTTGATATGGGGGGGATTTTTTGCTGGGTTGTTATTTGTCACCTCTGCTGTTTTTATTTGGTTTTAAGTCGTGGTGCTCTGTTCTTTTGTTTGTTCACTGGGAATGCTGCTTCTCTGTAGCTCAGATTTGGATTTGGAGATAAGGATATCTGAATAGTTCTTCTAAGAATTGTCACTATTTATGGAAATACTTTCAACTCCTGTGTTGTTTAGGCTTCACTGAAAACCCCAGTCTGTTATGGTGCTAAGAATGCCGATTTGTGGGTTCAATCTCTGTATGGGCCATTCACTTGAGAGCTGGACTCAGATGATCCTTGTGGGTCCCTTCCAACTCAGAATATTCTGTGATTATACCAGCAACTGCCTGAATAATATTCTTATCAAGCCTGAGGTGGAGAGGGTGCTAATTACCATACTCAAATCTCTGTTTCTTAGCCTCAGTGATGTGATGGGGCTTAAATCAGAGGGTTTTGTACTTTTTCTCTTTTCTCTTTTTTTTCTTCTTCCCCACACTGCGACAACCTTTTAGTAGAACTTCCTTGTGTATGTGAAACTTGCCTTTTGCCTTCCACAAATACTGAATTTGTGACCCTGCTGGCAAAACCAGTCCCCATTACCTAGCTGAGGACTGGGTAGTTTTCCATTGCCCAGTGCCAGTCCATTTCCACTCTCCAAGTGTGTGTGGGCTGCCTCACTTGGGTTACTGCAGCTTGAGGGGCCCATAAAAGGTGACTTATTTAGAGATCAAATGATAAGGGGCTAAGCTGTGGCTTGGGCTGTGTGAACCACGGGGAGGGAGGGAGGGAGGGAAAGGAGGAATTCCTCTGACTGGGAGGTGCAGGTCACATCCACACCCCCTGCTAGGCAGGAGAGAGGGGAAAACGATTAGGGCAGTGCAGCTGAGGGTGGCACAGGCTGGAGACCTGAGTGCTGGCTTCATCCAGCAGCTTTACCTGAGCACAGCTTTCCCCTGGGACAAGGAGGAAGCAGGGGAAGCTGTGCAATTGCAGTCACACAGCCTCCTGGGGTTGTGCCTGAGGTGGCACTGCTTGTTCACTGCCCCTTGGTATCGCTGTCCTACAGTCCAAATCCCAAACAGGGATACAGAGAGGCCAAATAGCTGTTATGGTTAAGTGTTTTCTTTGAATTGTTTTACAGCTTGAACAAGGTAAAGCCTTACCATCTCCTAATGACCTCAAAAGAAAGATTCTCATAAAGAATAAAAGGCTGAAACCTGAAGTAGAAAAGAGTAAGTAAAGTTTGTCAAATATTAAATAAATGAAAGTCCTGATTGCTACAAACAGACTTTGTTACTGAAGTTTCCACATTGTTTGTACTTTAGTGATGGAAGAATATGAATTATACGTAAATAACATCTTGTTTGCCCTTGTGTTTCGTGTGAGTGCCAGAGTCTAGGACTTGATATCAGCGTGCTGCAGTGGCACAGACAGACCCAGAAATGTAATCCTGGGACTTTTATCAGACTGCTGGTTGAGCTAAACTATAAGGCAGATAGAATCTCTTGTAAATTCTGCCTACACTGGTCTGGTTGCCTTGCTGTGTTTTTCCAGGATAAGCATGAAATGAAATGGAATTTCAAATTGCTCTTCTTGCAGTTGTTGCCTGTTCTGATATTTATCTTCTTTCAGTAACAATAATGTTGCTATATTAGTTTCCAGTAGGGTTGTAATGATAAACCCTGGTCCTTCTCCGTTCAAAGATAAGCACCCAGACGTTGCTTCAGTCATACATGGCTGTGCTCCTCCTGTCTAACTGAAATACACGTGGAAATAATTGAAAATCCAAGCACTTTGCCTCCATTTGCATGGATCAATCACCAGAGAGACAGCTGTCTGTTTATTCTGTGAGCAAGTAATATGCTTGCTTCAAAGACCTTTGAAGTCTATGGAAATTTAGGAGGAATTTCTTCACAGAAAGGGTGATTAGGTGTTGGAGTGTCTAGTCCAGGGAGGTGGTGGAGTCACCATCCCTGGAGGTGTTTAAGGAAAGGCTGGACGTGGCACTCAGAGCCCTGTGCTGGTTGACAAGGTGGTGTTGAGTCAAAGGTTGGACTCAATGATCTCAGAGGCCTTTTCCAACCTAATTGATTCTATGCTTCTGTGAAATATTTTCCTTAACTTCAGTGAGCTTTGGATGTAGTCCTTACTGACCAATTTTCAGATCTAGCCACAGTCTGTGTTTAATGATGCTCCTTACTCTGTAAAATTTTATTACTAACTGGAAAGTCAGAGAACTCATTAAATAAAAGTAGATCTGAGGATCAGAGAATCACTTCTGATTGTTCTCTTGTATTTCTTTGTGCTACAAACTGTTCATGTCACGACTAATTTGATTTTATTTTTCATATTAACAGAACAGCTTGATGCTCTGAAAAAGATGATGGAGGCTGGGGAAACTGCTGCTCCTGTAAATATCCTGGAGGATGATAACGAAGAGGAAATAGAAAGCGGTGAGGATTTCCTGGAGCAGGGCTCTCAGACATTGCCTGTGGTAGATCAGTGGGCTGGGTGCACCTCTGGTCTGTGGCAGCAGCAGCAGATCTGGGCTCAGTGCAGGACCATTAGTACAGACCCCAGCCTTGCCATCTCATCCCAGACAATTTTAACTTCCATTTACTGTTCAGAAGTCATATTAGAGCACCAACCATAGATTTTCATTGGTTGTGAAAGACAGAAGTTGTGATCTTTGCTTTGAAAACACATATTGTCGCTGTGTTTAACACTTGTGTCAGCAGCAGAGGGGATTATTGCATTATAGTTTATAAGGATAAAATGAGGGGTGGGACTTTTCTTGCCAAGCTTCAGATATCTTCAGTGTAAATGTCTAGCTCTGAGCCAGTTATGTGGCCAGCAGAGAAAAATACATGTATTTAGGGTGTGATCCACCCTGGTTTTAATGTCCACCTTCAGAAGATGTAAATCGTGCACTGCCTGCAAGTGTCTGAGCCACAGGATTGGCCTGTGACCTATGTCATAGTGAATGTCCCAGCTTTAGCCTACCACTTGGTCCTCTCATATACTTTATTTTTTTCTTTTTTCCTTTTACTTTTTAGCTTCGAGTACTGTAGGTTCTAATGGAAAATCACTTTAAAAGCAAATGAGAACAATTCCCTATAGTGGGGGCACACATGGAGACTGACAATGCACATGAGAAGCCTGGACACTGGCATCTTCTTAGAGCTTTATTTAAAGAACACTCTCGTCAGTTCTTGTTATTTCCCCAAGGCTATGGGCTATTTTTTACACTTTTGTTAAGCAAATTACTGGTTACTTCCAAAATACAGCAAATAAGATTTCTCTTACTACTCTACTACTCTACTACATCTCAGGCCTTAGCTGTAATTTACTGCACTTGGAAACAGTTAACATTAACTAACTCTTAGAAATCTGATACCCTGGATTTTATTCCTGTTTTTAAAAAATACCAAACCCAAACCTGTGAATTCAACTGTCATTTGTTTCATGCCTTGCGAAAAACCCAGCAGTTGCTGTGGTTTTTGCACTGATCCTTTTTGTTTTCTGTGCAGCTGACCAGGAAGAAGAAGCTCATCCTGAGTACAAATTTGGAAATGACCTTACTGTAGATGATTACAGTCAAAAAGAAGCTGTTGCCATCAGTGTCAAAAAGGTGGGATTGCTTCTTTCATATACATTCTTATGAAAATAAGAATTTCCATGGAGGTTGTTGCAAAAGGCACTCTGCTTTGTGGAAACATCAGAGCACTTGTCAGAAGATTCAAACCTGATATCTTCACCAGGTGCCTCTTGCCTTTAGATTCATGGGAACACAAAGCTTTGCAGCCAAAAATACTCTCACCTTGTTCAGATAGGATACACTCATTGAGGAAACAGGAGCAATATGTAGGAAACAGCATACAAGTGGGGGATTTAATCAAAAATACTAATTAAATGCAGCAAGCAGTTTCCTGCTGCAGCCTCTGATATTTGCCTCTCAGGTGCAGAATCCTAATAAGAGGTGGAACATCAGCTTCCTTGCTCAGCAGTATTTTTGCAGGGCTGCATCCTGTGTCTTCGTTGCAGGGTTTTCCTGCATCACTTTTCATGGTTAGCCCTTAGGGTAGGTTCTCTCTTCCACCCACAGCAGTGAAGGCAGAATGGGACAATAATTCCCAGTGGGGTGGTGTGGCAGGGGGGCTCTATCAGGCAGCCAGCTGGCAGACAGGGAAAGAGTTCTCTTTATTCCACTCATACCTTACAATTACAGTTTCTCACTCCGTGCTCAGTAACTTGAATATTACTTGCTGGTAATTAGATACAGAATATTGGAATTCAGAACAAAGCTGCTCTGGCACTGAAGGCATCAGTGCTGCTTGCTGCAAGAGAAAGGGCTGAGGTACTTTATCAGGTTGTGCTCCTCTATCACTCAAGGATTTTGGCCATTTCTTCCCTCCTGCTTGGTTTCCTTTGGATCTTACTCCAGATAGAAGTATAGGTGTGGAAAATAGCACTATGTCTGTAGCAGTACCAGAGACATCAGAGCTGCCTTCTATGTATCTTTTCAAGTCAACATCATTGCTTCTTCAGGACTTTTATGGATCCTCCCACTGAAGTATCATTTCACTTCTTTGCTTTAGGGCAGTTTCATTTACAAAATCAGCTGGTCTTCAACTACCTGAATGTTTTGGGGTGTTTTGGTTGGGTGGGGTTTTTTTTGTTGTTGTTGTTTTGAGGATTGTTTTTCTGTCTCCAGATTAGTCACTCATCCTCAGCACATGTCCTTGGGTAACTTTTCTGCTTCTTTGCTGATCAGTGACTTGATCTTTATTCTGTAGGAATGTACATTCAGTGCCAAGACAATATTTATCTAAGATTCTCAGTAGTGGTAGCTTTTAATTGAAGGCAGACACCAGACTGCCCCATTACAAATAACATCCTGAGACAGCCCTTCTCCAATGTGGGCATTTCAAGCACTCAGTTTACAGCACTCTTAACCCTTCAGTTTTCAGAGCCTGGCAGTTTGCACAACCAGATCAGATGATCTTTATTGTGGTATCTTTATCTGGGTGTGTTATTCTTTCATTCTTCTCTGAAACTTCCTCTCCCCAACATCTAGTGATAGCTCTGGTTTAGGCTTAACTGTCTGGCATCCTTCATCCTACTCCCATGGCTGAGTTTCGTATCTTGTGTACCCAAATTTGGAAAAGACTACAAAATTTTGAAAGTGTATGGGACAGATGAGCCATGCAGGAAGGTGGAAAAGGGTTTACTTTTTGCTAAATGCATTAATTTTTTTGAGGATTTTTTTCACCTTACTGTGAGTGTTTCCTATGGCTTTTTCTTTGGGTAATGTATATATATTTTTTTTCCCTTAGGCTGTTGAAGATTCTGAGCAAGAAAACAATAAAAAGGTGACACAGGATGTTATGTAGTTCATTTTATTGCTTTATATATAACATGCATATTACTTACCATGCATTCTCAGTGGTTTAACAATTTTATGCTCAGTTTCACTGCACCTAGTTTTGAAAGTGACTCCACCTCCTTTTGTCCTCTAGGGTTTCTTCTGCTATATTTTTATCCTGGGGTTAGGGCTGTCAGAAAATTTGGGGGCAGACAGGAGTGCATGACTTTTGCCTGCTTAGAAGTATCTGATCTCAGTCTCCAGTGTCATGCACTGGGAAACCAGTTCTCTGAATGGTGTTGAGATATATCATCCCTGCTTTATTTTTTCCTCTGCCCTTACCCTGACTGCACTTTGTTTTCCTCTCTCTTTTTCTTCCTTTTGCTTTCCCTTGGGACTTCTGCATTTATCTTCTCCCAGGAATCCCTTCTGTAAGACTCTTCCCACCTCTTTCCACTCTCCTCCTCCTCCTCCTCTTCTCACATTCAAGCTGCTCCTGTTCCTAACAACACTGTGTTTCAGTCTGTGTTATTTTCTAAGTGGGTTCTGCTTCTTTTCTTGAGGGATGGGGAGGTGTAAATAACTTGGAGATCAACTTTTCCCCTTTGTCTTCTCTATCCCCTGACAGGATCGTGTGCTGCTGTAACCATTCCTTTGTTTCTGTAGACTTTAAGAAGCATTCCATCCTTACCCCTTTCTTAAATCATAGTTTTAAAGTTGGGAACAGTTCAGAGTGTGGCCCTACTCTAAAAATTAAGGGTCTGCAAGTGAGTAAGATAAAATCAATGGCCAGCACATTGTCTTGGGACACTGTCTTTGAGGCAGAGTGTCACTAATGCAGTCATAGAGCTGTACCTGCAGGCTGCCATTGCCTGGGCACTGAGGCATCATAACCCCTTTGACTCCCTTTTCCCTGTGGTTCCTTTAGGTGTAGGTGTGGATGGATCAAGAGAGTCAAATATGATTAGCTATTCTGAGCAGTCAACAGGAGGCACATTAAAGAACACCCTGGGTTTTAGAAGATGGATGGTCAATTCTTCCTGAGTTAATGGCCTTTCAAAAATTAAGACAGTGAAAAGAACTGGTTTCATTGAGTAAATTTTGCCTGAATTTGACCTAAGCTCTGTTAACAGCTGTTGACCTAGCAACAAAAAGATAACACAGGGACGTACTCCTTGGTGTATTTTGGGATCAGATCTGTGAACCCTCAGTATGCACATTTCTGAAAAGCAGTTGGGTTGAGCCCTGATGATCAGTGTTAAAATATGGTGTCAGTTTGATTTCACGGGCTGCTGGAAGTTTAATTCCGTCTAAAATGCACATACAACAATGTGTACCTGGGCTCGTTCTGCTAACTCAGTAATTCTGTGCAGTCAGAAAATTGTGTTCCTTGTGACTATAATCATCTTATACCAAGGCATAAATGGTTCCACTTCACGTGGTTTTCATTCTTTGAGGTGTGTCTGCACTGTCTGGCAGGCAGAGGTGCCATAATGCTGGCAAGTGGGTTCACTTTTCCTTTACTCTCCCATCTCAGTGAGTAAAATGAGTTGCAGTAGTGTGGGTTCTGTGAGCTACATTATCCTCCAAACCCAGGAAAGGCTTGGTAGCACTCCCTCTTACTGGCTATTTCCTGAGTCAATAATGAGAGAGAACTTTCTGACAAACACGAGCTGCAGTCTGAAAATTAAAAGCTGCACTGCAAGAATTTTTGAATACACTTCGTATTTCCAAGCAGAAGTTTGCTGTCAGCCTGCAGTCAGATTTTTTGGTCACTGGCTTACTGGTAGGAGAACAGCCAAAAATGCATGTGTGGGAAAAACATGATGAATTTGCAGAGATTGCTTAGCTTGACAGAGATTTTTTTTTTTTTCCCAGTGAAAAGAATGTGTTTCAAACTGGTTTAGGGAAAGGAAAACATTGGACAGGTAGAGCCGATTAAAAAGTGCTTCCTGATGTGGGTTTCTAGCAGATGAGATACTTGTAGAAAATTTTAAGTTCTATTATAAATAAAGTGCATATTTACATAGGTGACGGATTCAGATTTTTATCCGTTGAAGTGGATAAGAATATGAACTTGGTACTGTGTCTCTTGTTGGTCTTGTGACATCTGTTTGTCCAGTGAAGGATGTGATCTCCACATTTTGGTTTGCTTCTGTTAGTAGAGATTAATAGTGGAACCTATTTGTGTTTTGATGTTGAGGAAGTTCTACTGAGTGCCAAGTATATACAGTTTCTATCAGAAAATGCTTATTAAATTACAATTTTTGGAATTTATTTGAAAAAGATGGATCATTATCTCCCAGCGTTGTTCAGTCTGTTGGAATATTTATCTTTTATCCCAGTGTTATCCTACTAACTTCATGTGATATTTACCCACTGCTTGGGAGCTTTTCTATCATCAGCCCTGTTGCATGCATCCTGTAACACTGAGAGTCTTTTATCAGCGAGAAAATAAATCTTAACTTGTGGCACTAAACTTCCACTTCTCTTGTATTAATTTGCACTGTCTTTAACCTTCTGCAGATTTGGGTATAATTTTGTCCCACCTTTGAAAAACCCAACAACAGCATTTGCACACAGAAATGGTGACTGTTCTTTTTAATGTGTTTTCAGGGTTTAGTAACTGTGGAAGATGAACAAGCGTGGATGGCATCTTACAAATATGTAGGTGCCACAACCAATATACATCCATATTTATCAACAATGGTCAACTATGCTCAGCCTGTAAAATTTCAAGGTTTCGATGTAGCAGAAGGTAACATAAAAGGTTGAATGAAATACAAGTATTTGCTTAACCTAGGTAGTTTTTTAATCTACATTTCCTGAGTTTTGAAATAAGGCGTAAGACTTCTATAGTTTAATGACCACCATCAGTATGTTTGTAGACCTGTTTCCTCGAATGTAAAGTTAGCATGTTATTCCATTAGTCATCCACATGGAGTCACTAAATTACTGGGAGAACAGGAAGCTGTTGAGGATGGTTCTATTCCGTGGGCCTTTCCAACTGAAATGCTTTTTTTTAGCTCATCTTTCTCTGCAGTAAGGTGAGCACGACTGTCACAGTGGTCAGCAGTGAGCTGATCCTGCACACCAGACCATTTATCGTGTTGGTTTGCCTTATCTCTCACACAGGCTCTGAGTAACAATCCTGTCCTAAACAAAAAGTGCAAGTTTTGTTGATTTCCCAAGAAGTGAGACAGAAAAGCAAGTCAGAAATACTATGAAATTTCTCATCACTGTAATTTGGTTCTATGAAATTTCTTATCACTGTAATTTGATTCTATGAGTAATAGATAATGGGGAAAGAGACTAAAAATTGCTGTATGCTGCTGTTATAGTGCATGATTTTGAGTTTTGATTTGTCATTACAGAAGTGTTTTAAAATGTCTTGTCTTTTCTTTCTAGAGCGTAATATTCACCATAACATGTCCTCTTTCAATGAATCAGTTGGACTAGGGTATTTGAAGACTCATGCCATTGAGTTTGTGAAGTATCCTTTCACCTCCTCATCCCACTTTTCTACCAATCCTAAAATAAACCAGTGCACCTTTCTAGATTTAGCGTTGCATGTCTACAAAGGAAAAGGGGAAGCACCTCATGGGAAGAGAAATAGTAAGATTAACATAAGAAGTATGTTTTGATGTGGAAATACTGAAGACACCAGGACACGACTCTACATTTCTATGATGTTTTTATTTCATTTTCCTTGATGAGTTCTATAGTTACAATAAACGACAAATGAGTCGGATATACCCAAAGGGAGGCCGTGTGGATTCCAGTAATTACATGCCTCAAATTTTCTGGAACGCTGGCTGCCAGATGGTCTCACTGAACTATCAGACCCCAGGTAGGCAGCAACGACCAGTGAACCTCAATCCTAAAGAATGGCTTGGGCAGTAGCTCTCCAACAGATGCCATGGATTTGCTTCTGGCATTTTTTGAGGAAGCAGACATATGGCTAAATAATACAGCGGGGTGGAATTACGGAAGCGTAAGACAAGGAGCAATAAAAAAAGCCATACACAGAAGGAAAATTCAGTCCCCTTTTATGGAAAAATAATGGACTACTGCATCTTCTCACAGAAATGGTTTTTATTGATAAAAAGTGTTAATTACAGGGAAATCAGTGCTTTCACAAAACACAGCTCTGGCACAGTTGGGTGCATGTCTGCAAAGCAAAGATGGAGTGCACAGATTAGGATGGTAAAAAGTAGTGACTGTGCGACAAATGCATTTCTAGACCAGTTATTGTGAAGTGTTGGGAGTCATGTGCTCAGCAGCAGAGGATGGGGTCTGAGATCCCAGCTGAGGGGATGATGCCAGGGAATGGAAATGCCTCTCCACGGGGTGATCTGAGAGGAGAGGCATTGTTCCTGTTCAGTGAAGGTGTGAGTGGAGCACAGCAGGCTTTTTGTTGTTTCGGTTGGGTTTTTTAACTCATCTAGGAATGTCTTCAGTCACATATAAACAGACCAGTTTTCTATTGCCTCTTTCTGGCTGTGGCAGTGCTTTTGTGCTTGCTTGTCCCTCCCTGAACGGTGTCTTTGGTACTGCAGACACTCCTCATGGTCATCCCCTGAGTTCTGTCCTGCAAAGCTGTGCCCCAGTTTCACCAGCTGGGGAAGCAGGAGAAGGGATACACTGGAATATGCTGCTTGTAGAGCCCTCCACTGGACATGACGCAGAGGCTGGGGCAGAAATACAAACCTTACTCTGCTCCCAGCACTGCCTCTGCCCACTGCATGTCATTCCCAACTCCTTTATATTGCAAATTAAGAGCCGTAATTGTGTAAGTGGAAGTGAGCAACTTTCCTGTACTCCTGTGATCCAGCTGTGTTGTCAAGATTAAGACAATTGAGGAAATAAAAATTACAGCTGCCCAGTAAATACAGTAATAACTGGTATGGGCACATGACAGCCTTGTATTCTGTGTATCAGTGAACCAACAGAAGAGATTTTGTTCCCTTTGAAGGTACAGTCAGTTGGGCAAGAGAAATACCTGTTTTATTGCTCTCGTGTAAGTAGAAACCTGCAGGAAAACATTTTATTTTCAATGAAGTTCTGGAGAGGGTAGGATGAGAGGGAGGTTATGACATGTTTATGATATTTCTTTCTATACAAGTGCCGTAACAATGCGCTCATTAAAACTCACATGCTTTAAATGTTGAAACTAAGCAATGCTGCTGTGATCTTTGTGGTTTCTTCGTGTGATATTTTATTCAGCTAAGTCCACAGAAAAACAATAGGATGTGCATCTCACCTTCTTTAAAACATCGGGATACAGACTGCTTCATCAGAGGTAGTTGTCTGTGGTCATTGTGAAGAAATACATTATTCAAGGATGTCTCCTCTAGTGTATATTTTATTCTGAGGTTATTTGCACTGTTAAAGCTCCTGTATCTCTCTGTTATTCAAAGTGATCTTCAGAAATGGAGACATCTCTACTGTAGATACCAAAAGTTAGATGATGGAAATCTCATCCCAGACACTTAACATGACCACAGTCTGTTGCTTCCCTGCCAGCCAGGTGTGTTTGAATTCAGGGAAAGACTGTTTCCTAAGCACAGCATCGACTCCAACATGCTTGGTAAAGCTGTTACTCCTTTGAAGAAATATGAAGTTTTCCCGTTGCTTCCTTTTATTTCTTAGATGTGTGTTTTATATGCATTAAATTTAATTTTTATTTTAGTTCATGATCTGTGTTATTCAGCAGGAAAGTTAGTAAATTTTCTCTCTTGGCAGATTTAGCAATGCAGTTGAATCAAGGAAAATTTGAGTACAATGGATCATGCGGGTGAGTGATATGGTTTAAACTGTTGTCACTGTATCAGAGTCCTTTACTAAGGTTTTAGTAAAATTTTGTCTCTATTAATTATGTGTTCCAAAAGGAAAATGGGATGCTAGGTGAAGAGTAGAAATTAGCAGAATTCAGGGAGAATTATACCCCATAAGGAGGTATTCTAATGAAATATGCTTTTAATTATGCCCAGTTTTTAAATGAGCTAGAAGAGGCTTTGTGTTCATATTATGAAGATCATGAATACTGTACACAGTTATTTAAATACATCTCCACCTTCTGTTCTCAGCCTTTCTTTGAAGATATGCCTCAGAATGGGGATTCATTGCACAGTTCACAGAATTGCCAAATTTACTTGGACAAGTGCAGTCTGAATACATAGGGAACATGGTTTTAATCTGCGTGCTCTTAATTGGAGCACACATTTCACAGAGAATACTGAAGTGTTTCATCTAAGTCCTTGCTCATGATTTTTGCATGACAAAGGATGTTTAAGTGAGGCTGATAGATTTTTCTCAAATGTTGAGCATAGACCTTAATAGGATAGACTGATTATTAACATCAGGTGAAAAGGAGAAGTTTAATGAATCACAGGAAATGACAGTCCAGAAACACATTAAAATCTGCAAACTCATCCTGGGAAGGAACTACTCTTTTACTACTGCAGATCTTCTTCAGAAAGAAAATCTGAGTAGATGGAGCTTGGTAAAATTCCTCATTTGCAGAATGGGCACACAGTGCTTGGCCATTCCGTGCCTTTATTGGGAGCTCTCCAGAGGAGACTCTTGGCTTTGACAAAGGTGCAGTCTCCCTAATTTCAATCAAAATAACAAGAATAGAAGAAAACCAAAGCTTTCTTCTGGCAGTTTGGTTCCTTTCTTGCTGGACTGACCAGCTTAGTAAGAGTACCTGCTTACTTTGGCCAAATTCTCTGAAGGACAGGCAAAATTGTCAACTAAATTCCTGGATTCTTACATCAGTCTTTTCATAACAAAATCGTGGTAATGCATGGTAATATTTTGATATGCATTGTAAATGTGGTGGTGTTTCAGTCACAGAAAGGAAGTGAAAAACTGAACATTTCCTTCTGCCTGTACTCCTCAGACTTGCAGCTTTCATGCTGATGGAACAAGATCAAGCCACTCTGGTTTCAGCATTTTTTATTTCAGCAGGCTGAAAACAGAGGCTAAGGATGTTCCCAGTAATTCCCTTCTGTCCCAACGTACTTTAAATTAACGAAATATTAAGGAATCACTTTTCAGATGAAAGAAAAAGGAGTAATATTACTTTCCAACAGAAACCATGTTATTAAAAAAATGGGAGAAAACATTGACGTTCTTTCCACTGGAATTTTTGTAGAATTTTTAAATTTCCGAATTCTGTCTAGGCCTTTATAATATCATGTACCAGCGATTCACTAGAGAGACTAAGGGTGGATAAAAATTAATCTTCTAGCGGCTTTGTCTGTCAGGGTTGCAGAATTAATTGCAAGGCTTTTCTAGTTACACATTTTCTTCCATCACTGGAAGAGAATGTCTGTAATGTGCAGCCTTTCTGTGCTCAACTGCTGTTTCATTTTGGTGGCAGAATCCTCAAGTTTTAGTGCATCAGAGCACATATTGGCTTCATTGATATGTTGATCCAGTGTAAGGTCCTCTGGGAGGTATCATAAGTGTTATTGTGGTGGTACCTTTCATGCAGCTGTAATTAACAATCTGGCAGCACTGACATTATCAGTTGTTTCCCCCAAGGTTTCATAACCACAATGAAAAAATTCGCTTCAAGCTGAAATTTAGTGTGTGAGTCTTGAACTCTAAGGAACTGCTTCATGTGGAAAAATAAAATTGAAAAACCCCTCTGTGTTTTTCCAAAGTGTTAAAGTATTAAAACAAATGAGAGCATCTGTGTTTTATTATATGGTAACTCTCTGTATATTTAAACTGTATTATTCAGTTGTTTTGAAATGTCCTTGATTATATTACATTTATTTTTATCTTAAAATCCAGGATTGATTTCATCTCTTAGTAGCTGAGAGATGAAATTCAAAATGAAGATTAATATTTATCTGTGTTCCAGACAACCATAATACTTTCTTTTACTTCCTCACACTTGCAACTGAAATGAGTCTGTATTTTACAGTGCTGTAGGAGAGTTCATTGTTTAGAGGCAGAACATCGATTTCATTTGTATTTAATACAATTTTAATTCCCACTCAAGAATAATTTTCTCCTTTTTTTTTTCCTTGAAATAAGGTATCTACTAAAGCCAGATTTCATGCGTCGGCCAGACAGGACGTTTGACCCGTTCTCTGAGACTCCTGTAGATGGTGTTATTGCTGCAACATGTTCTGTACAGGTAAAACAGCCACAGACAGCTGTCATCACATCCAAAAGCATATTTAAAATCAGCAGAAATAAGATAGATACAGTAAATATGCTTGGACTGTAGATTTCAGCAAATTGTTTCCACCCTGTTTTTTTTTTATTGCTGGCTAGGATGCCTTTGTTTACTTGATCTGAGTGGAACATGATAGAAATAGAAATTATGTGTTATTACACGTTGTCACATTCTAACACCCTTCATGGTCTTTTTGAAACATGTGAACCCACAAAAATGGATAAAGGAGTGAAGTTCATTCCCATGTACAATGTGAAATTGCACAACATCACTTGTCCCCACAGAGCAGGGAGGAGTCTGGGCACACATGGACAGGATATTTTCAAAGTGAATAGAGAAAAATGGTTGATGTGAGGCAGGCCCTTACTTTGGAGTTATCTATGAGTAACTAAGTCTGTAAAGCTCCTGTTGTAGTTCTAAAGCATGGTTAGGTATGAAATTTTGGAAGGAGGCTGATGATTGTAAAACCTGTTCTGTGAGCAAAGGACTTCAGCTTTCATTTAGCATTTTCCATGTGCTGCATTTAAATGTCACACCCTCTCTGGCCAAGCATTCCTCATGCATTCTGGATGTTGAACTGAGTTCCATTTGCACCTCTAGAACAATAAACATGTTTTATTAATGTTGTTTTTCTTCAGTGGTAATGAAAGCACTGTCCCTCCAAGAAGGAATTGGGATCAGATAGTTCCTAGGTCATGTATTTTGACAGTTACTTTTCTTTTGTGACTAAAACTAGTATAAAATTTCATATAAATTTTGTAATTAAGGAGTTGAGTGGACCAAAAACCAGCAATGATAGCCCTCAGCCACATAACTTTTCAGATTTGTTATCCAGAGTGTTCCCTGGAAGGATGTTAGGTCTTGGAAACAAAAGGATTTGGAATGAGCTTAGGTTTGTGAAATCGTGTTTCAGGGTTTTTTTCTTCCCTCCTTGATTGTAGTAATGGAAATATTAGCTATATTTTTAAGTAATAGATCATCATGTTGGAATAAAAATTTTCCCTGGAGTAATCACCTGCTGTGGCTGTATTAATCTTGACTTGGAGTGAAATGGCAACAAATGTTCATCTATGTAACAATGCAGAGGAGTCGTGTGGGTTTTTGTTTTTTCACTTTTTAAGCATCCTGCACTTTCCAGACACATAATATGGAGTCAGACTGACACATGATTAGTTTCAAACCCTAAGTGAAAGCAGAGCAGTAGTTTCCTTTCACCTCTTGTGGTCAAGGTGTGTAATAGCAAAAAGTGCTTCTGAACAGAATGTTTGAAGTTGTGGAATAGCAGTGCCGGCTCCGGTTGTTCCATTCAGTGTTTTCATACAGTGAATGTATCTGTGAGACACTGGCTGGTTGGGATGACTGGCAACTGGTAAAAACAAAGCACAGTCATTTCAGGTGAAGGTTATATTTATATATCTGATCACAAAAGCTTTTCTAAAGAGGTGCAGTTTGAAACATACCATTTTCATACGAGCAACTAAACGCATCTGTTCGCTATAAACCGTCTCTCAGAGTGATGTCAGTGAAAAATGACCACGATTTCCAACGTTCTGACTTTGTTTCGCTTTTCCTTACTCTGTTACTGTGTTGCAGGTGATATCTGGCCAGTTCTTGTCAGACAAGAAGATTGGGACATACGTGGAGGTGGATATGTACGGGCTGCCCACGGACACGATCCGCAAGGAGTTCCGCACGCGCATGGTGATGAACAACGGCCTGAACCCTGTTTACAACGAGGAATCCTTTGTCTTTAGGAAGGTAGGATATGGGATCTCTGGAAAGCACAGTTTGTGGTTTGCCAGCGCCTGTGCCCATGAGCTTCCCTGCCCTGCTGAGCCAGCCCTCCCTGCTTCAGCCTGACTGCTCACACGGATGAGTGCTGCTCCCATGGAAAAGGGTTTGTAGGGCCCCTGATTACTGCAGTAAACCATGGAAAGCTGAAATCAGCTTTCAAGAGGCTGCTTGGTTTTGGTTTGTTTTGTTTTTTGGTTTTTTTTAATTTTGCTTTGATTTTATTTTTCTGATGGATAACCTCTGTAGCTATCACATGATTTTTTTTGTTGTTTTTGTTTCCATTTGGCTTTTTCCTCCCCTTTGCTTCCTCCTCCTACTCGGAGGTAGCCACCTCCTGTGTGACCATGCCTGTGTTCAAGGTATGCAGTCTGCTCAGAATGAGCCCCGCTGGTGGACACCATCATTCCCTGGAGATTTCTTCTTCCCTGCCCTGGCAGTGGCTGCTATCTTGCACTGTTCCTTCAGCCCAGAGGGCAGGTGAGATGCTGCATCCAAAGCTAAGGTCAATGTCATTACATGGAAAAGTTGGAAGGGTGCTGTGTTCCTCAGGCGTGTTGCCAGCTCCCTCCTTCAGTAGTCCATGTGCATCATGTACCTTTTTCTTTATTTTGTTTTTCAATACCAAAAGAAAAACACCCCTTTTTTTCTTGGCATGGGGGATTTAAAGAGAGAGATCATTTGTCTGTGTTCAGTTTTTATCTCTCAGTCTTTATATATATATATGATACACACGCATATATATATGTATATATATTTATTTTATTTTTTTCTGTTGCCTGGAGTTTCATCCAGACTACATGTGTTACAGTGCTGTCTTTGATAACATCTGTTTTGCTTACACCTGTTTTGTTGTCATGCAAAATTGTTGCTCTTCTATTCCAAAGTTCAGACTTTGCCGAGTGGTGATAACACTTCACACTTGGGTATATTACACACTTAATCTGCTTTCCCAACAGCATAGCCAGTTTTTAATAGAAATTTAGTTGATGCAAGAGTTTTTTCTGAACTCATGTTCTGGAATGAACGTGACTTCAAGTGCTTTTCTCTGTGTATGAGGAGGCACAGGGAAGACACTTAGGTACAGGCAATTCTGCTGCCATGGCTTGCTGACCACCACCTGCTGCCGTCTGATTTCTTACATCAAAAGGGCCATAAATTCCAGGGTGCACAGCTCCAGTCTGAAAGGGGGGTACCTGTGTGTTGGGACATGGGTACAGAGGCTGATGCCAGTATTTCTCATTACAGTGAGCAACCACACGGGCACACGTTCTCTTGAGCTCTTAGGTCAGCCAAGAAATTATTTTTCTTCACCTCAGGCCCTTGTCATATCTTAGCATTGTAATCAACACACATTGAAGATCAAGCAGGTGAGTGGCATAAACACAGCAGGAAGGATTCCTCTAGCTGGAATTACTGAAGGCACAGTGCTAAAATGTCATGAGAGGGTGGAAGTGCCTGCCAGGATACCACAGACCAAATTAATGGAGAGGGAACAATAAACTTAGTCCCCACTTCTGCTCCCTGGCAAATCTATGTCAAAGACCATCATGTAATGAAAGATGTGCTGATCTGTGACCTGTAGGGGAGAGATCCTACCTGCCCTGTTTGGGTTGCAGTGTTCTCCTCAAGCTGATGGTTAACTCTACACAGTTGTTTGCAGGTACTGTGTTTGATTGTTCTTCTGTCATGTTTTCTCGTTTTTATTTTAATTAAAATAAAGTTTCAGTCATTCTAACCTGGGTTCTGTGTTGTCCCTCTGTTGTGTGAGGGGAGGAGGGGGTAAGTGCTGGTGGTGACCTGTGCTGGGAGTGCTAAGTTGTAGTTGAGTAGAGCAGGGTATCCATGAACTGCTCACATGGATTCAGAGACCAAAAGCAGACTTTATTTTGTGCCCCCCAAGACTGAAGATGAAAGTGGCAGGGGGAAAGTCTAAGGGAGAAGGCAGACACAGCCTACTGAGGTCTTCCCTTTTGTCCCAGAGGCATTGGTGAATAGAACCAGGTAGGGAAGGAGTGGGAAATCTTTCCCAGCATACGGTCAAGGTGGGCTGGCAGAGGAGCTGCACCTCTCTGTTAGTCTGTCTCCTCCTCACTGCTCCGTGCACAGAGGCAGCCCCTTTGCTCCAGGGAGGGCAGGGGATCTCTCTGTTCCTGTTGTGGTCAGCCCAGGTGGGGACTGGCAGATGCAGGGGGCTGCAGCATCCCTGCTCCCTGTGCATGCCTTGAACCCCCTGTGTCCTGAGAGCAGCACACCCACCTCTGCTGGCAGCACAGCATTTCAGCACCTCAAACATCCCCATCAGCCTGTGCTTGCACTCTCCTTGCCCTTTTGGATGCATCCCAAATCCCACCTTCCTGTCATAATTCCTCCTGATCCAGCACTACTTGCCCTTTGATTGCTGCTGTATCTGTCATTTCCCATGCAGTATTTACCTGCCTTCTTATCAGTGTCGCCAGTCTTCAGTAATGAAAAATAAACATACCAAATATTTAGCTGGTGTAACTGTGAGCTGCAGGATTTACATAATCTGAAATCTACACGTTATTTAGGGTGATAAAAGCTTTTCTAGGAAAGATTAATTTTGAAAAGTGGGGTTTGCAGGGAATGACCTGATCTTACAGTGATGATAGTTTCTGGCGTACAAAGTTCACCCGTGGGAGGCGGGGAGGGAGCTGCTGTATCAAGAGTCATTGAATGTCTGCATTTTGTGGCTTTCCAGGTTATCCTCCCTGATCTTGCTGTCCTGAGAATAGCAGTGTATGATGACAATAATAAGCTGATTGGTCAGAGGATCCTGCCTCTGGATGGGCTGCAAGCAGGTTACAGACACATTTCCCTTCGGAATGAGGGCAACAAACCACTCTCGCTTCCAACGGTTTTCTGCAACATTGTGCTTAAAACATACGTGCCTGATGGTTTTGGAGGTGAGAGAAGCCTTTATCTCGGTGTGCTGTGGCTCTCGAGTGTTGGTGTGCAAGTCCTGAAGTGCTTCAGTGTCACTGTGCCAGCCAGAAGCACACATGCAGTGCTGGAAGATGGAAAGATTCAGTATCTTAACTCCTTGGAATAGCTGGATATTGAGTTAGGAAATCTGCTTTTTGACCAAGTGCCTGCCTCAGTGTTAATGATAAAAGCATATATCTACTAAGTGATAAAAATAATGGGGAAAATAAGCTACTACTACTTAGCTCAATTTTATTTTCTCTGTTGACAATTTAGAAAGAGTCTTCCTTTTGTTTTTTTATTACATGTTGTCTGACATAAATATATGTATGGTTAGGATGTACTTTATCTATATTGGTTGGCCTATAAGTGTAAAAGAAATACACAGAAACAGTTTTTTCAAACAAAACCAATTCTATATTCTTGGGACTATTGGCATATTTTTAGAAATGGCCAGTGAAATAATTCAGCATCTGCATTTTTCTCTTCCAATTTTGCATGTTTTTAGTGTGGTTTAATTGGTTTTGGGTTCTCAGGAAAGGTATTTTTAATGTGAGCCATTTCCATGGTCAGGTTGGCAGAGCTGCAGTCATTTATACTGAACAGTGGCAAATTGTCACGTGTGTGTGGGAACAAAGAGCTGAGAATAATCATTACACCACTAAAATCAGTGTAATGGGTGAGTTCCCCCTGAGGGAAAGGGCTTCTTCACCCCAGATGAAATTTGCTTGTACATTGGACAATTTAAAACTGTGAAATAGGAATTGCACTAAATGTTAGTGCTCTGACTCTGCAGCAATCACCTTAGGGGTTATTGGTGAAAGATTATTGATAGAACCAGTGTTCTTCTCTTCACAAAACCTATTTCAAACCTGCTGCCTATGCAGAGAACGGCTGCAATTCCATAAGTGTGATTTCCATGGTACAAACTGAAGGAAGGGAAGGTTGACCTAACATATCTTCAAGTCTGTGTTTGCTGGTGTTTATCCAGACTTTAAAATATCACCAGGCTGAGACTTCAGTAACAATATTTCATGGAAAAAAAAGCCTTACAGAAGCATTTGTGTTGTTCACATGTGAAATCCTGGTTTCTGGCAAGGCAGCTGGAGTTTTGCCACAGGCCTTGGAGCACCACCATGCCATTATGCAGCACGTTTCATCGACAGTATTTAACTGCAGGGACTTTGTCTTAAGGGAAATATAAGCTTTTGCTTAAACTTGAGATTCTCAAGGGTAATTGAACCATCAATCTAAGAGACACGTTTAAGTGTGTCCTTTAATTCTTACCCGAACTGAAACTTTTGACATTAAATGACTCAGTTAAAATATTTTCTCAACTAAGGACGTGCTTCTGATTTGGGATTGATGTTTTATGATATCAGACTGTTTCTAAGAATAGAATTTAAACTTAGCACTGAGTTTGATGTGGCTTGAGCTGCTGAATGTGCTGGAATCATAAGGAGAAAAGATTTGTTTATTTAATATTTTGTAACTGCATAGATACATACATACATACACATACAGGACTGAAAGACTTGTTTTTCAGAGAGAATTTCAGCACCAGTTTAGAATTTGCAAATTGTGTGCTCCACTGTCAGCATTGCTGTAGATGGTTTATTTGACAGAGGTAGGAAAACATTGCTACCCCTAAATAACAATATTGTTACAGTAAAATGCTGCTAGAAGGAGAGAACTGGTTGTTGTAGTTTACTGTCAGCAGTGGCAGAAACAGACTCCATATTAATAGGAACTAAATGAGTTCAATTATAGTTCTCCTCTCCCTTCCCACATAGGTTGGATGTGCCTCATGTATTTTCCTCATTGATATATAACAGCAGCATGATGAACAACTGGGAAATAACTTCTGACACTCAGGTGGAATCATTAGTATTCTGCTGGCATGTGGTTTTTAATTACTTATCATCTGCAGCGAACTTCTCATTGTTTTATGAGCTATCATTAGGATCTCCATGGTTGTTTTAGCAAACCTGTGGGAAGGTAGAGCTCAAGTCGGTAGCTGCCTACTTTCTTTTTTCTTTCTTTGTTGTTTTTTTAACCTGTATGAGTAAGATTTTAAAATGTGCCCTGAATAAGAACTAGAATGGGTGATGCATTGTAGGCTTTAATAGATGTGTGTTTTTCTTTCCTTATTTTGTAGCTTAGTAATTTCTTGTGGTTTGTTTGCATCAGCCCCTCTGTTCCCAATAAAACACAGCAGTGGCACAGATTGATGCAAACAAAGCAGCAGTCTCCAAAGAGAAGCTTCTGTAATAGAAATCTGTAGTGAGTAAGCCTGGCTGCTTAGGTTAGTGGTTGGTGTCCTCTGTAAGGTACTCTCCCAGTGATTCTCAGGGTTTTATATTTAATTGCAGTTCTCCCACAAAATGCTGCTCCCCACCCCCAGCTCACCTCCCTGGGGAGAAAGGGAAGCATAAGCAGAGGACAAATGACAATGTGAGAGGCAGGGATGAGTCACATCCCTCTCAGAAGTGCTGAGCCTTTGGTGATGTGCTCGTGTGGTTACTTACACAATGCACAGAGGTCCTGCTCTCCCAAACACGTTAGTCATTTCTACCTAGAAGCTCGTGATAATCAGGTTCAATTTTCAAGTGACGCATCGTGCTGGCAGGGTAGCCCTGGGTTTTCATTGAAAAGTGCGTGCCAAGGACAAAAAGACATCCTTAATGAGTTAGGGAGAGGAGAAACAGTCGGTGCTGAGCCACAATCCATTGCCATGGCTAAAAATAAATTCTACATGGCTTTTTGTGTATGTGAAATAAATTTCAGAAGACATCAACGGGTCACAGCAGTTATTGGAGATGACCTATTTGTGTAGATAAACAGAGCTTTCAAGGGTAATGCTAAGTGTTTAATACGACTTTTGTGGGAATGGGAGACCTGTCTGTGCTGTGGCTTCAGAGGAACATTCCACAGAGCAACTCAGGCTGGGAGGGAGGTGACACAGCCCAGCCCCTACCTTGCACAAGAAGTTTCTTGCCAAAGCTTTTCATGGGTTGGATATTTTCACCTTTTTTTTTGACTGTTGGAGTTAAGCACGGAAAGGGATTATTCGATATGCAGGTAAAAATTCCTGGGATTTTGTCATCCTGTAACCTGTGCTTGCACATTTATCACTACATATGGAAAACAGATTCAGTAATCTGTCTGGCACCCAGGGCTGTGATACCCCTGGTGCTGCAGTGTCACGTGCAAGATTCAGATACTGGTCATTCCTAGGAAAGCCATTTCGCAGCCTGTCGTGTTCCAGACATGGAATGTCACAAAGGCCAGTGAGAATAGATTTACCCGATTGCTTTGACCCACCTGAAACTGCTCTTTAGCTAGGAAATATAACGGCATTTTCTGCAATTCCCTGCAGTTCCAAGTCAGTCAGCAACCCCTCAAATAACCAGGGGACAAAGTTAGTGCTTTGTGGCTCACGAGATCCCATCCTGGTCTCAAATTCTACAGTCATTAACTGGGAGGAAGTTAGAGTAGCTTGCATCCGATGGAGTCGCTGGGTTTTTCCTAAATAAGGTACCTGGATTAATACCACACCTTGGTGCATTATGAGCTGATCCATGTTCTGGGTGCTGTGGAAATTAGCACTTCCAGTCCTGCCAAATTCACTACAGAAGGCTGGACTCTTGTTGCAAGCCATGTCTCATAATATCAGGGATAGAATGAAGCTTGTGCAAAATACTAATTTCCAGATGCCTCCAAAGCTCACAAAAAGTTGATTTTTTTTTTCTTACAGATATTGTGGATGCTTTATCAGATCCAAAGAAATTTTTGTCTATCACAGAAAAAAGAGCAGACCAAATGAGAGCTATGGGTATCGAAACTGTAAGTAGAATCAAAGGCAAACACAGCCCATTTATGTCCATACTGAATTCTTCATTTAAAGAAAACTGGTCCTTCTCCAATCAATGCACCTTATCATTTCTCATTTTCAAATATAAGCTTCTTTGTCTGGCTTATGTCATTTACTGAAATACTCACTGACTTTTCATGGATCACATGAATACATCCTTTAGAAGGAGAGATTTTAATAAATGGGGATGGAGTTGTATTTTAATAAGTAGCTATTTGAAATAGGTTACAAATGCTTTACTGTAGTGTTGTTTGAAAATACGTTGGAATTTTATTATGTTTAAAGTAAGGAAGTTCAGAAATTTCCCCAACTTTTTACACTAAAGCTAAAAGAACAATCAATTTATTGTGATGTGGATGTTTCTTTCAGAGTGATATAGCTGATGTACCAAATGACACTTCAAAGAATGACAGAAAAGGAAAAGCCAATAACCCCAAAGCCAATGTAACACCTCAGAGCAGCTCTGAGCTTCGACCAAGCACCACTGCAGGCTTTGGGTCTGGGACCGACGCTAAGAAAGGTACACAAAAACCACTCCCTCTGTTCTGAAGTGATTCAGAAAGTCACAGAGAAACACTCATTATTCAAGTTTAGTTTTGCAGTTCTGTTCATTCTTATCATTTTGCCATTGGGAGTTGTCTTTGTCTAATTGAAAATGAATTTTGTGTATTACTAAAATAACTTTATAAAGGTAATACAGCTTTATTTCACTAAGTGACCTCTATCTGTAGCTGTACACCTCTAGTACACGGCTCTATTTTTTTTTTTATATATCTGTATATTATACACATAACCTGCATGACTCTGGGAGTAGTTTACTAGTAAAGATTCCTGGAGGAGTGCCAATAGGAGTGACTATTATCTGGCATAGTCCACAGAAACTCTTGTGCTTTTTTTGTCCCCTCACAAATCCCTTGGCAGAGTTGCAGATTTAAGTAATTAAAGGTATTTAGAATTCGCTGGATTCTGTAGAGATTTCCCAACAATTAGAAATGTCTTCACAGTGTGGTTTTACTCTGAATAGTGATTATGGAAATGGCATGTTTATTGTAAAAAAAAAAAAAAAATTAAATGTGCTCATTTATAAGTGAATAAGTATTTTTTCCTAACTCTTCACCATTCACTCCACAAAGTCATTTTACACAGTCAAATGGGATTATTTGTTTCTCCCATGTCGTCACAGGTAATGAAGATTAAGTGAGAAAACAAATTTGTACAGCTGAATGAAACACAATAAATATTTCTGTTAATGGGCCACAAGAATTAGAATGTGTTCACTCACTCATCCACCTTGGCCCAAAGGGAAAAGGAGCATGGAGGGCTCTTGTTCTCGAATTTAAGTACACATGGCTGAGTACACACTTGTGAGGGGATCCCTTGAGAACCAAAATGCCATTTTTCTGGAGTCACTTTTGGCAGTGAATCGAAGGTTCAGGTTGTCTCTGGCACCTGAACTCTTTTCAAAAGTTCTTCCCTGGTGTAAAGCCCAGGTCACTTTATGCAGCGAGGCGCTTTCTTATTTCATGTACCATCACCAAGATGCACATGTGTTAGTTTTATTGTGCATTAATGAAGCATGAAATTTGCTGTGGTTGACAACTGATTCCTGGTGGCCATGGGGTCAGACTTGGACGACTAAGGAAATGTTCTATGTAGTAAATGTTTTAAAATGCAATCCTCAGAAAGCCTGTTTAAACACAGCAGCTTGATGCAGGCCTGCTCTTAAACTGAGATTTCAGTGCTTAACACATTCCTGTTTGCAATTTTTATCTATATTCTTGCGTGTTATAGTAGAGCTGTTCATTTTTATATCCCATGTAATGATCTTCATTTTGTATTTCTTATCTCTATGATTTACTAAGATCTGAATAGTTCTACCACTGTTAAAATATACAACTCATCTTGCTGTTAGAAATCACTTATCCAGCAAAATGGAGAAGGCTTTCAAATGCACAAGAATGTGAGGTTTTTTTTGTTCTCTGCCTTTCAAGAAGAGTTAAATGACTTGTGTTTTTGAAAACTTCAGCCTCTCTCTATCTGTGCCTACATCTGTTCCTGTCTCATTTACTAGACTAATGTTGATACCATATTCTTGAGCAGTCTTACGCTTCTAAGAAAAGAAAAAAAACCATATTCCCTGAGGAGATTGCCTACCTCTCCTCCCCTCCCCCTTTCTTTTTCCTTTTACAGTGTCTGAGCATTTTCCAGTTAAATTCACCTTAAAAGCCAGAAAGTCCTTTTCAAGGCAAAGGAAATCTTATAGTCCACAGGCACTATTAAGAGCAGTTAACTAAATATATTTGCAGTGTATTTATACACAGGCAAACATTTCTGTGTGAAACCTCAGAAAAGCCTAAAAATTACAACTCTCATGGCATTGTATGGACATTTTTATTAATACTTACATATAGGATGTGCTTAATAGTTTTTAAAAAACCCTTAATATGTCACAAAGCATTTATTAAAACATAAACATTAAATGAGATCGGGTTTTGTTTGCATTGCAGTTAAAGTGATCAACACATATTTTCATTCCTCTACATAGGACTGTTAGTTTTGTGTGATTGAAATTTCATTTGAATTTTCACTTCTTTTGGTTTTGTGTATCTTCTTCATTTTTTAAAATTCTCCTTTAGTCTTGGAGTGCACTGTTGCTCCTTTTCCCATGGCCTGGTATTAACCAAAATGCAAATTTTACTTTTGTTACTGCACAGGCTGCAGGTAAATTTTCCCTGCTATGTTTTAACCTGAGGAGAAGCACACCTAGCCTCAGTTAATCCTTTTGTAGTCATGGACAACCCGACCCAAGAAACCTCCCCCCTGAAAGAAGTGGTGCCAGAGCAATCTCCAACCAGGGACCAGAATTCTGGAGTTGTTTTCATATTCGTAAATGGTTCGCTGTGTTTGCTGAAAAGGGGCTTTCTTTCAATACTTAGATTGCTGTGTTTCGACACTTCAGTCCAGAACTGTAAGAGATTAAAATACACTCCTTGTTCCAATTCTTTTTCCACAAGGCAAATGATTGAAGAGTGCATGGGAAAAGGAAACGAACTGTGTGTTAGCTATATCTTGACGAATAATTTTCTCATTAACCTGTGATTAATTTTTTTTTAATGTGGTGAAAAACATTAATTAATTGTGAAGTTAATTGTAGGTTGCTGTGGTAAAACTCAAATTTTAAATATGAGATATAGTAGTATGTATGAAGTTTTAGATAAACTGTATCAATACCTTCCTAGGTATAGACCTCATTCCTCAAGTGAAGATAGAAGATTTAAAGCAAATGAAGGTAAGTATTGACACAAGCTTTTCAGGATGTGCTCCTAATTTTTTGTTCTAAGTAGCCAGGATTTTACCTGGTTAAAGTCAATTTGGCCACAGAAAAATTGATCCAGCTTCTCTTTTTTTTAGGCTTATATAAAGCATTTAAAGAAACAGCAGAAAGAGCTGAATGCCTTAAAGAAGAAACATGCCAAGGTATGATCATGAAGAGTTCTCTGAGCCTCATTGAAAACAGTTGCTCACGAGCACAGGCAGTTCCTAATTAAATTATAGGGAAAGACTAAGGAATGGTAGTTGGACTCCCAAGAAAGACATATGTGTGTTAAATGTACTGAAATATGCTGCAGTGAGCACATTTCCCCTTTGGCAACCCTTTGTATGTCTGCCTGAGACTGGGTGCACATTTTTTGACCCATATAAACACCCAAGACTCACCTTTTCCAGGTAATGATTTTGTCTTGCTCCCTCTTGCACCACTTATTGACAGGTAGCATTGAAAAAAAGGGGCAGTAATGATGGGAGGTGGTGCTGCACTGAAGGCAGGCGCTGGAGAAACTGCAAAATCACCAGAGAGAACTGGAATGTGTAGCTGAGAAATGAAGTGCCCTGGTCCTCCTCATTTATATCTGTGTTAATCACTTTATAGCCAGATTTTTCTTGGCAGTGATACCAAAATTACATACAACACTACCACAAATATACTTCATGTTAGAAAATCACAGCCAGTTTTCCCCTGCCCTCTTTCATTAGAAAATCATCACTTTTGTTACAGAAAGAGTTATAATAAGCGAAGAAAATATCTCAAGTTCTGAATTCTGGCAAACATGCAAATCCATTCTGGGCTTTTGGGGCAGTTGCCCCCTTGCCATCTTTGCTTACGAATTTCACTGCAGATCTGATGTCATGTGGTTGCCTGGGCATTTTTAATATCAGTCTTTGTGTTTATTTTCATGACTCTTGTTTGAGGTGGGACTCTGTACAGTGAAGTACGGAGAAGTTGCTTTCAATAATTGGCAGTTTTGTGGGGCTCTTAGTATTGAAAGCCATATAATAAAATCAAATAGTTGCATTTCAGCCTCCTTACTGACTGTGCAGAGGGGAAATGAGTGATTTCTGCATTTTGTTGTGTGCAAAGCCCATGCTCAAAGAAAAGTGCCTGTCACCAACACTTTGTGATATCAACAGTTTCTAGACCTTCATAGGTCAATCTTTTTGGGGGGCTTCTTATTCTTAGACACTACTTTGTCATTTCGTTGGCCACCAACCTAGCAGTTTGCTATAGAAATGGTCCTGTGGTTATGTAGAAAACACATACTCAGGGGTCTCTCTCCCTCAAACACATG
Source organism: Falcunculus frontatus (assembly GCA_013398115.1). NCBI lineage: Eukaryota > Metazoa > Chordata > Aves > Passeriformes > Falcunculus > Falcunculus frontatus. The sequence goes on along the minus strand of VZRV01007609.1, from coordinate 494,550 downwards.
ACCCACAGGATAGCTGAGCCAAGACTGTGCTTGCTAATATTAAAAAAAATGATCCATCTGTTCAGGCTTGCACTTGCTTCCTCTAATGTGAGGAAAAAAATTGCCAGCCATAATCTAAAAATGCTGTGCACTCAGAAGGGCTTTCAGCATTAGCTCAAGCACAGCTATTTCATGTCTGAGCCAGACTGAGTCCTGCTGGTCCTAAGTACAGAGTGTGAGCCTGTCCTAACAACAAAGTGCCTGCCTGGGGCATGCCTGGCTAAAGGCTCCAGTAAGGGCAGCTCCTGGAATTCAGAGTCTGAGCAGGAAAGTGCAGCCACGTTAGCTCAGAGCTGATCTCAGGGCAGTGCTCGGTGTGCTCGTCACTGTTCTTAGTGCATTTCATCAGCTAGGATGGAGCAGAACTCTGCAGTTGGTTATCCATGATCAGCCTCAGGAAGCCTGTGTTTGAAGCAGACTGAACCTAAAAGCTCCAGAAACAGGCTGGCTCTTGTTTAACCACAGACACTCCAGAGATCTGGAGGAGTAAATAACCAGAAGGGAATTGTTCATGATGCTTAAGGAAAGAAAAGTCTAATGCTTTTCCATTTAAAATTGCCTTTGGAAAATGCATTATGGGAAACAAAACTTAAGTGGTGCCAGGCTTCCCCGCACACAACACTCTGCTGGTGGTGTTCTTTGATGTTATCTTTCATTTATTTACTTCTCTTGAGCATTTCAGCCCTTTTGGCTCCAGCAGCGACGATAACATTCTCCAAAAATCCCTCTGTTGGGATTGCTGAAGAGCAGATGATTGCTCTTGGGAGTGAAGAACATGATCCAAACTTCAGTCCAGTTGGAAGCTATCAGCCTCTGGTGCTGTAGTATTCCTTGTGTTTGACTTTGGAAAAACGGTGGCAAATTCATGTAATTGTCACCATTTAAAAAAACTCCTTGTTAGGAATCACTTCTCTTGAATCTTAGCTCTGGTAACCAGTGCTTTTGGTAATTTTAAAAGAATGTATCCAGTCACTTCTGCATAGTGCAGAAATGCTTTTCTTTAAATAATGCATCCATAAAAACACCTGCATTTGGCTGCTTTTGAGGTAGAGTATTTCCTGCCTGCATTCCCTGAAGTAAATTTAATCTCCCAGTATGAATATTAGTGTGCAAGTGCAGAACAGCTGATGTGTCTGAATGATGTCCTGTGGTTTATATCTCTTTTATCAAGTTATTTATTGAGTACTGTTTAGGTGAATGATCTGGGGTGCCATCACAGGCAGGTGGGCTGTAAGAGCAAAGAAAAGACCATGTAGAAGAGACTCGGTCACCAACTTTACCTGTTAGCAGCCTGCTCTTGTGGGTCCCTACTTCATTTTGATATTTTTTAGGGCTGTCAGGTAGTTTCTGTGGTTTTTGGCCTAGACAGAAGAGGAAGGATAGTGAAGGATTACCTTGATATATTCTCTGCCAGCCAGCAGCACAACAGAATTGTGGCGTACAGTTCTGGAGGTTTCAGACACGACAGGGATAGTCACAAGTGCCCCTCGAGGGATTTAATATGGTTCTAGACAGTAACCAGAGCTGAATAATTGATATAAATCTCAAAATTCATCTCCTGCACATTCATATTGACATTGAAAATATGTACTGTTTGAATTAAAGGCTAGTAAAAAAGAACATTAAAAAATCTCCTTTTCACAACGCAAGAGTACAAAAGATGATGGGACTGTAGACTAATAAAGTTCTGCAAAATGGATTTTTGAATTGGAAATGTTCCTTCTTATTATTTCCTCATGCTTGTATTCTGTAATGAGAATCCTCCAGACCTCAGTTGTACACAGTATTTGTGTTGCTTTAGGGAGATACCAGGCAGGAATAACAGTTTGTATAATGGGAATTTATTTCCTCTTCCCTTTAATAGACTGAACTGTGATTTCTGCACACACATACACGCCCCAAAGGAACAGTATATGACTCTTTATTCTTTTCCCATGGATACTTGCTGTGATTTGAGTCTTTTTGTACCAATTAGGTGGCCTCTCAGAACACTGGCAAAACTGTGGCTTCAGTCTGTAATGACATGTAATTTGTGAATGCATTCATGTGAAAGGTGTGCAAATTCAGTGGACTTGAGGAAATCATGAGAACCTACCTGAGGAGCCTTTTACCTGCACACATATTCTGAATCAACCTAGAACGTGTTACCAACTGAAACTTTGCATTTGGAAACAAAAGATTCTACAAAAAAACCACTCATGTTTCTTAGAATGTTGACAGAAGTTTGGGGTGCAGTATTGAGGTGTGATGGATTTTCTTTTGAGCATAGACAGAAAATCAAACTCGTATGGGGAGGAGGATCAGGGAAGGGAATGAGGGGGATATTATCCACAATGTATTTCAGATGCAAGAGTTGCATATGAGCAGGATGTAGCAGTAGAGGGGATCTACAAAAGATTTCAGTGGACTTGTGATAAAGAATGAGGGCTTAAATGATGGCTGTCCTGAGGGAAAAGCAGGAATTCTAGCTCTGTGTGATGTGCCCTCCTAGATCATGGAGTGGGCAGAAGTCTCATGCTTTGCAGAGTTTGTGCTTAGTCTTTAATGGCAAGAATTGGACAGTTCTGCTCATTCAGACGAGAATGGGTCATTTGAGAGATGCTCTCAATCACTTCACCTGTGGCTGGCTGGTGCTGTCAAGCTTGAGTCATTCTTCTCAATGTCCCTTTTTTTTCCCTGCCTGGTTAGTCAATGTAAACACCCCCTGGTGAGGCTGGCATGTTTTAATATTGACAGAGTCTATTTGCTTCCCTTTAAATCCTCTGTGGAACAGCAAATTCAGTTCCCCGCTCTGAATACAACACTTGGAAGCTTTATGTCTTCCCTAGGGAAGTGTTTGGCAGATGTTGGCATGCTGGGGTACAGCCCAGTACTAGATTTTTAAAAGCATTGCAGCATTTGTGTTAATGTTTTGGTAAAAGTGAGTGTAAAATTATTTAATTAGCATTTTTAGAGGGAGGAACAGTGATAAGGCAAAGGTGTATAGAAAATAATAATAAAGAGCAGTAGAATAACAAGCATAGAATAGATGCAAAAAGAGCTATAAAAAATAGAGATAAAGTCCTGGATGAAGCCATATTAATTAATGAGATTCTTTTTGCCATGATAGGATAAAATATGGGGAAATTGAGTATTAATAAAATAACATAAATGAAAGAATGATTTTTCCTATTGTAGTGTAAATTCAGTATTTGGTGCTCTCCATGCTGGTCAAATATTTGCATCATTATGAGCTGCTGTTCTGATAAAGGAGAATATGAAGTTAAGTTGTATTGCACAGCTTGTTGTCGCTTGCTAAAGGAGAAGCTCTGCCACAAGGTGGGATTTCTTAATGCTAAAAGTGCTGCAGTCACTGGGGGTCATGGGCCAGATCTTCAGAACTGCACTTAAATGGACATTTATTCCAACAGATGACTTTTTTCCCATCATTACTTTGTTTCAAAATATACCATATTTTTATGGTTCACTGCAGGTTTTAATTTTTCAAACAAAGGAGAAATGTTTCAGTGCTTGTGGTGGAATCCCCGGAATGTTTAATCCTGCATGGCTAGACTAGATTAAATTCCATTGTTACAGCTGTCTGTTCGTACACTGATATTTCTTACACTGATATTTCTTTCTTATAAGAAAACTGAACATCAAAAATCCAGCAACCTAATGGTAAGGTCCCACTGTTTTCCAGGAGCACAGCGCCATGCAGAAGTTGCACTGCACGCAGATTGACAAAATAGTGGCCCAATATGATAAAGAAAAGGTATCGTACGAGAAAATGTTAGAGAAGGCAATCAAGAAGAAGGGGTAAGATATTATTTCAAATTATTTTTCTTTAGACTTAAAATAGATTTGGTATCTTATGCTTTTGTGGTCTGGAATAAAGCATTCACAAAAAGGTCATTGCAGCTTGAACCAGCATCCTTCATGAACCTTAAAATGAGCCTAGCTCATAAATATGGGACTCTGCCTTTCTCTAGTCTTCTGCTATCAGAATTTCAAAAGTAAAAGTGAAGGAGTTGCCTCAAATTTTTATTTCTGTGGTCTGATCCGGTCTGGTCTCATTGCACTCTCCAGGGAATGTCACTGTCATGTTCAGTGAGAGCAGACTAAGGTCTTTAACAGCCCTAATGACCAGAAAGTAGCACTGATTTGATTCTGGGGGGAAAGCTGGCTTTTAAATCCTGAATGTTTGAAAATAATAGACCTATGCTGTGCTGTTGAGTTGAAGTTTCTTTTTGACAAAAAACCTCACATGGGATAAATGAGTCTTACTCCTTTGACAGGAGTGGAGTTGTTTTGATTTGCACAAGCTGATGGCCTGGGATATTATCTGTGGGAATCTCCTATTTGTCCCAGAAAGGTTCCTGGAAGATGCTGATGACTTTAATAAAATGTCTAATTCTAATTTGGAATTAAGTAGCGGGACCTGCTGTTGCTTTGCTGCTCATCTGGCAGCAGTTTCTCCTCTCCACCTTTCACTCTGTCACTGGAATTTCATTGAGACAGCAGGAATTACTTTAGTTCCATATCCAGCTATGCTAATAGTTCCTCTTAATTTCATATTGTTGTCATCTGGCAACAACAGCTGGCAGCAACTCACTCACTGAATACTGAACAGAGATGCCTGTTTGGCACGGGATTCTTCCAAGAATACTTTTTTCTATAAATTATTTGGCATGGTGGTGGGTTTTTGAGTGTGCATGTTGTAAACTGGCAAAGGAACAGAAATAGAACTGTCAGAAGTAAACAAGGTAAGGAGAATTCTCCTCACTAAATTACTGAAAGCTCACAGTTCCTGCTGTACTTCTTTTTGTCCAAGACAGGAGAACTGTAAGCACACAAATACTTCTAATCCAAGGAGTTTCTTCCAGAAAATTACTACTTCTCAAAACAGAGGGGACAACTGCAGGACTGATTGATTTAATGTGGCTTTGATTCAATTTCATTGAATATAACACAGCAGAAGGTTACTGATACAGCTGGATTTTTAATTACAGTCAGATTATTTACTACAGGGGCAGAGAAGTGAATTCTGGGCATTGCACCATAATTATTGTGGGGGCAGAAAGGTTTCCCTGTGCTCTAGTATTTAAGAATCTCAGTGTTCCTCTTGGCCTGAGAAGGAGCCAGTGCCTCTGCCTGTCCAGACAAAAGAGCCAAGGAAGGTGCATCAGGAAGTTAAAGCTGGAAATGGCTGTCTCTGTGCAATAAATATTGGGAAGTTCTGGATAACAGTACTGTCCAGAGCACCCCAAAATGGGACAAGTATCAAAGCAGTTGATAATTTGATTCCCAGTTTGAGGTCAGTTCATTGGCTACTTGCAGCATCTCTTCTTAATTTTATAACACTTCTTCCATGGACACCAAAGGCTTTATGATGGTTTCCTGGTATGAGTTAAAAATAAAGTTGGAAATGACCACTCCAGAAGCAGCTCCAATGCAAAGCCAAATGCTGCTCCTTACCATGACTGCATATTTTCCATGGACTCCAGAGCTCTCAGTCACCTGATGGCTCTTTCAGTTTTACAAGACTAACTGTTGGCATCTAATTAAAAGCCAAATCAAAATCAGTATCAACACAGACTTCCTGTGAAAACACTTTTTAATGCCATAGCAAAATATTTTAAGGGCTTCCTTCAGGGTGAGCCCTGAAAGCCCATTCTGCAAGGTACTTATGCCCACCCCAGCTGTGCAGTGTATTAAAGGACATGCTTAAAAGTGAACACATTGGCTGACACTTATAAATTTTATTGAACTTAAGTGCTCTGATGAATCCAGAGTCCTGGGTTCAGTGAGTACAGGACATGCTCCATTTCCTTGGCTGTCATTCTGGAGCATTTGCAAGCAATAAAAGTTGTAAGAGAACTTGTAAAACACGTTTTCAAGGCATTCATATTGAAATTGTCAGATTATTTCCTGACAAAAAGGCCTTTGATGGGTGTAAAGACAACTTTCTCCTCTGATCTTGTTGTGCAGTTTTTTGTGGTCTGTTTCTGCCACATGGTGTGACAAATGCCTGCTGCATATTGTTCAGCAAAGTAGGATTTTTTAATCACATGCTAATTCACTGACAGATGGACAGGATTTTGCTCCCTGTGCTATTTCTGTCATACACTTCAAATGCTTACAAATCTCAGAGAGGCATATGGGGATAGGTATGGTTGTGCTCCCACTCTGAATTGGAGTCAGGGCATGTGAAGATCCTTCTGATTTATTGGGACTGTCCAGAGTTCCAAGTGTATCTGTGTGTGAGCATGGGTAGGTGGCACTGGGCTGGGCTGTCCCTGGGTATTTGTTCCCAGTTGTGACTCCACGGTTCAACCATGGACACTGCCACTGCAGCTGGGGACAATTCCCATTATGCCCAGTGTCCAAAAGGGCTGGAAGTTGCCTAGGGATATGATGAAAGCTGTGTCTCCAGAGAAGGGGTCAGCTGGTGGTTTGGATGTCTGGGATTCTGAAGAGTCCAGTGATTGACCTAATTAGGCTATTTTGGGATAAAGTGTGTCTGATTCACACCTAAGAATCAATGTCTTTTGATGCCTGAAGTGGCCACCTAAAAAACAGAGACTAGACAGCAATAAGGGAATAAAGGTAGGTATTTATTTGGAAGGCCTTCAAAGGTACACCCTGGGGAGCCCAGAAGCTGCTGCCAAAATGGACCCCAAGATGGACAACAGGTCACAAGTTCTTCACACTTTTATAGGTTTGCTTCATTTGCATATCAGGGTTAATTCTCCAATTAAAGCTTCAGTTAATGATGTAATTTTTCCAAGCTTGCCCCCCTCTCAGAGGCTTTTGGTTTATACTTTTTGGGCTTGGGATGGTCTGGGTATCCTGGAAGAGCCAGCCTGGAGAGGCTTTGTTATGTCTCTACCCAGCATGAGAGAGCAGAAGTTTAACAGGCTACAAGAAACCTCAGAGTTACACACTGGGCAGTACAGGATTTGAAAAATATAAAAGTTAAAACCCAAGGCATCGCTTTCATACTGATCAACAAATCAAATATTGATATCCATATTGATATCCATTACAGCCCTGACTACAGTGGGATCAAAAACACTTCCATTTCAGCTGTTGGGGTTTTTCAGGCAGAGGTAACAGTGGTCAGAACCTGTCTCTATGATTTCAGATTGCTTCCAAAGTGTCAAATCAGTGTTAGAAATATCTACAAAATTTCCCTTGCTCTGGCTAGAAAATAAATGACTGGTGGCCCTTGGGAAATCAAGACACACCACACACTGTTTTCATTAAGGACTTTCCTGGTACTGTTTGATGATAAAATTTTCTGCTAATTTCCGTCAGTTTAGCGGTACTTTGATATGAAAATAGGATTTAAACTTGTTAAGAGTTTCCTAAGTCTCCTTTTCTGGAGCAAACATGGATTAATGTTCCTGCAGTCAAGCAATGACCATCCTTATTAGGGCCAGCTGCAGCTGATAAATGAACGTGTCCCTGTCCAGACAGTGGAGCTGCATCACTTTACATCAGTGGATAATCCAACACAGAAATGTCACAGTGGTGTCAAAACAGACTTCTCTCAAGATACTGTTTTATTCCAGGCCCCTCCTTTGCAGCCCATTCACTTATTCTCACAGAGGGACACCTACACTTTCTATAGGTGTTCAAATTTAGTACACCCAAATCACCCTAGGAGGTAATTATTCAAATGACTTCGTTTTATCTGCCTCAAACTAAATATAAGTAACAAAATTACTTTTAAAACAGAGTCTAAAGTCATGGCAAGGCACTGAATAGGCCTGTAAGTTTTCAGGCAGAAACTGGTTTCTCTTGGCAAGGTATTTTAAGCCTGGAAAAGGAACCAAGTATCATCAATGGAGATGCCTGACACATCCTCAGCAACAGAATAATTGCTGGGCCAATCTAGAATTAATCATGTGGTGTTTGAATTGACTGATCATTAATCCAACAATATTTTTTAAGTTGTGAATGAATTGCCAGAAGAAATAATTTCATTCCAATACAGTGCAGCACTTCAACTTTGATTAACATTTTAATTAGTAAGAGCTGACTGAATGGGGAGATGTTTAACTTGTGGCACACATTTGAAATTTTCCTTTTTTTTTTTAGAGGAAGTAATTGTGTTGAATTGAAGAAAGAAACGGAAATTAAAATTCAGACACTAACATCAGATCACAAATCCAAGGTAAGCAAACAGCCAATTCTAACACATGCAACTTCTGAAAGAGAGATTTTGAGACCCAAGTGGTAGTTAATTTTCTTGGAAGCATATGAATAATTTTCAGCAATAATAACATGTTGAAAAGAATGGGAGTAATTGAGTGTCTAAAAGTGTTTCTTAAAAAAATTTTTTAAAGCACCATCAATTTCCTGCTGTTTTGAAATTTTTGAAGAAAGTGCCATATTCGTGCCTCGTGAAGTGAAACTGGTCATTTGTGTCAGTGCTACTTAAACAAAGAGAATGTGTCTTATATGAAATTTGGATGCCAAATACATTCCCAAAATATATGCATCAAGAAGTTTCTATTTCATTTTCCATCATTGTCGCTGTGGCCTTGGTAATCTGTTTCTTAGGGAATGAGGAGTCCAAGTTGCTCTTGAACCAAATGCCTTCTTATTTCTAAGTGGGTTTTTTTCCCCCATTGCTTCATTGCTTTGATTTCTCCACGGTCCTGGGGAATGAAAAGGCCCTGAGACTCAACCTCAGTTAATCTGGAAAAGCTGTTCCCAAGCTCGTGGCTCACATGGAGTTACTCAGAGCTGTTTCCTCTGTACTTCTATCCCACTGCTGTGTTCCCTGGCTTCCTCTTTCCTTTGGAAGTCTTATCCAGGACTTGTTGACATGTTTTTGAAAGCTGTCCAGACTAGAGGGTGGCAGGGACACCAGAAGGCTCATCCATGTACAAAATGATGGAGGGAGGACAGTACTGGAGACTGACCCCAGTGAAAGCTGAAACCTGTGAAAAGAATCAGACTGGAATAAAAAATACGGACAAACACAACCACATCTTTGAGGCTAGAATAAGTTAATCTTCATCTTGCCTTCTTTTAACTTTATTCTCTGGTTTTATTACTTCATGTGGAGAAGATCTTAATTTTCTCAACAAGGTTTGCTTTCTTGCTGCTGCCCTCTCAGTTGTAGATGTAGCAAAATCCCCCAGGAATAAAACCTAAAGTACTCTCTTATCTCCCTGTCTTCTTCCCCTATGAAAAGTCCAGAACCCTTTTCTTAAATAAAAGCAAATTTGTTAATTTTAAAAAATAAAAAATTCATTCCTCTCTTAGTGAAACAAACTCTCTGAGGAGCACTGGCTCCCAGTCATCCAGACATAAGCTCCAAAACTCATTTGAAGTTACATTACGTAGAAATTTCTTTGCTCTGATCTCTCTCTCACCTGTGTCACTCACAGTCTGGAGTTAAGTGTCATTTGTACACGAGGAACATCCAAATGTTCATTAATCTTCCAAATCCAATAAATGTGACTCATAGTCTCCCTTTCCACAAATATATTCAGTTTCTGAGCCCTGTTCCTTTCAAAATCCTGCTTTCAAGCTGGTTCCCTTTAATTTAATCCATACCTGGAAAAAAAGATTGATTTTTTTTGTCCACCCCCATGTCAGGTTTTAGGATGACATTTTGAAAGGAGACTTAAATGTAAGATTTGAAATGTAAGACTTCAGTGTAAGACTTGAAATTCCAAGTTTCTGATTATTGGATAATTCCCAAAGAACTCCTCTGCAAGTCATCTCCCTCTGTGGTTTCCTCTAATGATTTTCAATGTCCTGCTCACTGTGGTTCCATCAAAATTGCCCAGATTATTTACCAACCTCTTTTGTTTCAACTGCTGTGTGTGGGCCCTTGAATTATTCCTGGAGATCATTCAAAGGCTTGCAAGCAACAGGTTGGAAAACAGTGCTCAAGACCATAGGGAAATTAACTTTTATCTTAGATGAAGGTAGGTGCAATTAAATTAGATTAAATTCTGAGATGCTGAATGCATTACACTGATATAGTGGGAGTTTGATTAATTAACAATTGTTCAGCATTTCTCAGCATTTGGCCCACTAATTTTGATATCAGATTGGAACATAATTAATCTTTAATTACAGCTCATGTCCTCCAGTACAGCTCTGTGCCACAACGTGCCTGTACACACCTTTAGCACCAAAAGAGACCTTTTCATCTACAAAACTCCTCCTGTCATGAGGAAACATTCAGCCTGAGTTTGACATAAAATATTGAAATTCAATCCGAATGTCCCGACGTGTACTTCACACACAATTAACCTAGCAAATGCAAATTACTCCCCTGCATTAGGAAAGTAGGTCCCAGTATCAAGCGGGCAGAGGATGAAAAGAAAAAAAAAAGGAAAGATTACTTCAAAGATCATTCCTGCTTGAACTTAGTGACTAAACAAACTTCTTGCATATATGCTGTGCAAAAGAAGGTTCCTTATCAGGATTTTAATTAGTCTCTTAGGCCCAGTGTAGGAACAGATGAAAGGACAGGCTTGCAAACACAGTCTGCAGAACAGGAAAGAGAGAAATTAGCTAATGGTTATTTTTCCTCTCCTTTAGGACAAGCAACACTGCCTTAATAGCAGAAAGTAGGACAAGAGCACAGCCCAGAGAAAATTAAATAGTCATTTCAACTATGCTGCTAATAAATTGGAGAAAAGCTGGGATGTTCTCTGAATTTACTACAGCTGAACTTTGAAGTGTATCACAGATCTGCAGCAAAATTGGATTTCAGATGATTTAATGGCCATGAGTTCTAAGTTCTTCGGAATCTGAGTCAAATTGGGCATTTAAAGTCTTGTAACTGGTGTTTGGCACATCCCTTACATCCTTCTCGTCAGGTTATATCTCGCTGTACCTAAAATGAGACTTCTGCCTTCGTGGATGTGTAATAAAAGAAAGCTTCTCTGTCTCTCACATCCCTAGAGAAAAGCTCGTTTTACAAGGAGGTGTATCTGCTTCTTAGACTGCCTGCTGCTTCTGGAATTAGCAGCACATCATAGCACATCTGTCCATGAACACGGGCAGGGTGTTTTTCTGATTATTACTTCCTTCTTAGATTAAATACTTTATCAAAATATTACCACACTGTCACCTTGCAGGGTTTTTCTCTGGGAGCTGGACTCAATAATTCTATGAGCTATTACATGATTCTTTGCTATCTGCGTACCTGAGATTCAGAATTCCTGCCTTCAGGTTCCTCTGTGGTTTATAACATTCACCGTTTCAAAACAATTATCACATTATTCATTTGCAATGAGCCCTTGAGTCTTTGTTCCTCTGTGTGTGTTTGGGTTTTGTAAACTCTTTGCAACTAAGTCACAAAATACTTGCTTCCACCATGGCTTCCTTTGAAATTTTCCTTATTTTATTGTCATGCTTTTTTTTTCATGCAAAGTTCATTTTGCATTTTCTCTACAGCGTAAGGGGGCTTTAAATAAAAGCAAACTCTTCTTTGTTTACTGGAATGCCTGTGGTGGTGGTGAACACTCGGCCTCCTGCTCCCTGGGCCATGTAACAGCACTTGTCTTTTTGAAATATTAATCATTTCTAACACTGTGACTGTGGGAGTTTTCTGAGGGCACAGCCCCTTGGCTGCTGTGCTCCAAATTACACCCAGGATTTTGGACTGATCTACCTGCACCATTTTTAATTCAAATTGTGGATAGAGCTGACTCCATCTGGAAACTCTGCATTGAAAAGAAATAAGGAACATGTTCTCCTAAAACCTTCATCCATGACTTTTAGCTCTCCTAAGTCCATCCTAAGTCTCCCTGGGGGTTGATAAGCCAAAGGAGGTCACTGTTGAGAGGAGATTCATACGACCTAACTCAAGTGTCTTGGTGCTTGAGGCCCTGGAGATGTAAGAGGGGCATTTCCAGAGAGTATCTGAGTGATAAATCCTGCTTTGGAACTGCCCACTTCTTCACATCAGCAGTACAAGGAGCTTGGGCTAAACTTGGCCCAAACTGAAGTGCCTTAGGTGAGCTGGTGCCAGAGGTGAGCTGATGTGTCTGCCCCTTAACCTCTCAAAAACTCCATCTGAAAAGTTAGTCTTCCTTCACAACATCCAAGCATTTATTTTTACTCATTTTAAAACCGAATCCTCATGTTTTTCTGGCTCTGAAGGCAGTACTTATGAACACCTTATTAAAAATACTACTCCCACAAACTGCACCACATCCTTGATATCATTTCATAGTTGACAGGCTCTGGGCTTAGTAGTACGCTTCCCCACATGCACAAAAATAAGCATGGCTCATTTTGCTGGAGGCACACTGACTCTCAAACCCCCTGATGAATTGGGCCTGTGTTAGTCATACCAACTTCTGCCTCAAAAGGCTTTTGTTGTTTTCTGTAGAAAACTCCAGGTTGCTCTCTATCAACTGCTTTGATATGAGACAACTATTTAGTTAGAATTACGTGCAAATCTGGCTTTTAGGTAGTGGTACTCATCCAGATCTGTTCCAGAATTACTCACTTCTTTATTTCATTAGATTCCCTCTTTATTAGGCAACATGAGCTTTATGTAAGAGGCCCTTCAGAGGAGCCTCTCCGGGGCAGAATGGAGACTGGGGCTGATAAAATCTCCACTTTTTTCACCTTCACCACTGTGTGCAAGACAATCTGTTCTTCATTATGCAAACCCCAGCTAAAATGCTGGCGTCATTCTCTCACTCTCTAAGCAAAATGGTGGCAGTTTTTGATAGGATCAAGTGTGCTTTCGTAGAAGGTGACTCAGATGTTATTGGTTGCAGTTGAAATGATTGCCTGAAGATGGATTTATTGGGAGGCACATTTTGTATACCATTTATGGAAAAGTAGGATAGCATGTCAAAATACCCAAAGATAATTATTAAAGGTTAATAAAACATATCTTTCTATTAGCTTCTTTTCAAAATCAATGAGTGTGATACATTATTATAATAACCACTCCGGTGATTTAGGCTTCTTAATACTGTCTCTTGGGAACATTCCAAAACTTTAATCTCATTATTCTTGTGAGTCTTGGGAGATAAGCAAGAGAAAAATACTTGTCAGATTCCCTGCTGACTTAATGAATATAAAACAAAGATACGTCTTCAGAATCAGGTTGTACTAAATACAGGATTTCTCTGGAAACGCTCTGTGTTTGTGAAACTGTCTCCACAAAATCAAAGGCTATCTTTAAGCCATCAGAGAAATCCTGCTCACTAGGTTTTTTCATTGTTAAGTTCAGGACTTTTAATATATATTTTTTTCTTGGCAACAAAAATGTGAAACTGTTTTATTATTAACTCGGTGTTAGAGAAGGTTTTAAAACAATGGTAGTACAGTGAAGAGCCTATTTATTCAGCCAGTCTATTCATGGTACTTTAGATAATAGTGCCCTAATAGTAGGGGTTGGTTTACATCTGTTTTTATACCACCCGACAGTGTCCTCAGTGGCTTTGCTATCTGTGAAGCAACTTCATTTGTGCAACTTCATTTGTGCAACTTCATTTTTCACAGTTTAGCTGCATTCTTTAGAACTTGTTTTATGATTGGCTTTACATCACCTTCAGCAGCAGGAAGAGTTGCTCTATGTGGGAGCCTCTGACAAAGCTGGTGTTACCTCCCCACAGGTCAAAGAGATCGTGGCTCAGCACACCAAGGAGTGGTCTGAGATGATCAACACGCACAGCGCCGAGGAGCAAGAAATCCGTGACTTGCACTTGAACCAGCAGTGTGAACTACTGAAGAAACTGCTCATTAACGCTCACGAACAACAAACGCAGCAGCTGAAATTTTCCCATGACAGGTGAGCAGGGCAGTGCTGCCGAATAATGAGGGCTTGGTTTCGGTCTGCTCTGTGTAATGCTTTAGTTTTCTGCATTGACAGCTCCTGTACTGCTGCCAAAAGCACTGGGCTGAATGCACAGTAGAAGTAAAAGAAGTGACCATACAAGATTTAGGTAATGACCTGGTTTGAAAGACAGGTGTCTGCCAAGGAAGGCGGGAACCTCCCTTGGAATAGAAAATGTAACCCCCTTCCTTCCAAATTATTATAATTCTGAAATTACAGGGCTTTCAGGCAAAGATATGGGGAAGGACATAACAGTTCTTCACTAATATAAATATATATATGTATAAGAAGGCAAACAAAGAGCAGCACCCACGGCAGTGACACCAAACAGAGCAGAACCCCAGTGCCGGCCTCTCCCGGCCGCGGGCCCTTTCCCCTTCCGTGCAGTGACGCTCACAGCCGGCAGGGGGCGCTGCTGGCTCCCGGCCGGGCAGGGCGGGGGCGATGATTCCCCCGCGCCGGCAGGGGGCGCTGTGGCGCGAGCTCGGCCGCGTCTCTCCCTCACGGGGTAATGGCGGGCTCAGCCGGTGGAAGAGATAGGAAAGGGGCTTCTTTTATAAACTCACGGCAGGTAGCTGGTCCCAGTGCCCCTCCGTATGGCGAAAATGAGCTGTAGCAGGAACCTTGGAGCAGCCGCTGGAACGGCAGAGGTGGGCACACCCGCGGTATCAAAGGAGACGTGTCAGAAACTCCGGAGCTGTAGCAGGAGCCGCGGGGTGTCCCGGCAGGCAGGGAGTGCGGTGTTACAGTGTAGCGAAAAACCCGGAGCAGTGGCAGAAGAACGGCGGGGCTGGGCAGCAGCAGCCCTGTTCCCGAACACGGCCGGGAGAGGCTCCCTTGGAGAGGGGCTCGGGGTCCCGGGTTTTCCCCTGAGGCACCCCAGTAGATGGTGAGGGGTCTTTCCAGTGAGGTCGGGTGTTAATAAGGTCCCAGTCCAATGGCCGCTCTTACGAGCAGAGCCTCACTCATGGTAGGAGAGGGCAGCAGGAGACAGAACCCTGCAGTGGGTGTGAATTCTCCCCACAGCGACCGCAGGCAGTCTCCCCTTTGATCCCAAGAGCGAGAGGAGCCAAGCCCAGCCCGTCATCCTCCAGCCAAAATCTGAGGGTATCTCTGTCCCTCCAAGAGAAAGCCCCTCAGTTACGCGAGTGCAGCTGCATCCTTCCCCCACCTTGGCCACTTCTTTTGTCTCTCTTAAGTACCGGTCGTTAAAGTCTCTTAGCAACAAGTGAGAGAAAGAAAAAAAAAGGAAAAATCCTAACCTCCAACAGGTAGATGTAGGAATGGGCTTCTTAGCTGGTTTAGATAATCTGAACCTCATTAAAGGCAGCAGGGGTGATGAAGCATTGGTAGTTTACAGTGGCTTTACCCAGGAACTTCAACTCAGAGGCTGGAAATTGAGAAATATCAAATATGGAAATATCCTTTGGAGTTGCTGTCAGCTGTGGACTCGTGTTTATAGCACTGATGGCTGTAAGAAAGATCCATGAAAAGTGAGGTCAAAAGGGTTTGCAGGATAAGCTACCGTAGACTGATATGTTATCTTCATACAATATGCTATAATCACCCAGAAGATGCTACATGACACTACTGCTTTTGTTGTTAACCATCCTGCCTATTTGAAATCAAATAAAATTAAATACATATTATAGTCAAAGTGCTAAAAATGGTGGTAAGTAGAGGAATAATTTTTTATCCTATGTTCTATTATCCAAAGCAACCTAAAAAGCATATGAATATAAAATATGTGTGTACATATATACATATATATATTCATACATATGTAGATTCACATGTAATTGTCTTCAGCATCTTTCACATAAAAACCATGGGGAAAAATAAATAAATAAATCACATTTGGAGAACGACTTGAAATTATTTTTTTAAATTCCTGAGTGAAGAAACAGCTTATCTTTGCATCAGAGAGAACACATGCTGGGACCTGCAAGCTTTCCATCCAACAGAGAATTGTCCCAGCAAAAGGCTTGTACTGAGCTCATCTTTATGTTAATCTCTATGTTAACCCATCTATTCAAGCTGTCCTGCAGAACACATCCAGTCAAATATGAAGTCCAGAAATTGTTAAATGATTATACAAATTCATAATTCAAAAGTTATTAGCCAGAGGAAGGTGCAGTCCTTGGTGCTATACCTCTAAATCATACTAAGCTGCATCAGCCCAGGAAATCACATCACTATTTTTTTTGAGTCTTTTTTTCTATCCTCTTGAAATTCATCAGAATGCTTAGAAGATAATTTACTAATATATGGCATGTGAAAGTAAGTTTTTTGTTTCTTTTCCACACATATTTCCATGTTCTCTTAGCTTTGCTAGAAGCTGTCATACCAGCCATCGATTATATATACACTAAGGCAAAACTTCAATTTTTTAAAAGCTTTTTTCCTCATAGTTTTAGTCTTTGGGTTTAGAATTAATGTATCTGTATGTTGTTTAAACAGCCCTCTATCATTCCTTGTCTATGATTCTTATATTCTTAGCAATGGATTTTGCTTTCTTATTCGAAATCATTTGTGTTCAGTCCATGTATTGCTCTGTGTTTAAAGCTACTAAGAACCAGATCTGAAAATTTACATCCTGATAAATCCTGAGAACTTTCTTTGCTCAGCTGTCCCAGGAGTAACAACCTTCAATATTCTTTCTGCTTTATTCATTGCAATTTAGTGTGTTTCTGCTTATTTGGGAATTTGTGTGGAAGTCCTAAATGTGCAGACAGGGGACTTTCCTGCTTAAAACAAATTTGAGACTGTGTCTGAAGCTATGAATATTTCAGAAGAATTTGGACTGTGAAATATTGAAATGTGAATAATAATGCCCCAAAGAGACTTCGCACTTCATAACTTGCAAACTTTTTAATGTAATATATTGCGTGTAGGAACGCATATGCATTTATCTGTAGAGGCCAGGGGACAATTCAGGTATATCCATAGGAAAAAGGGGATCTGTGTGAGGGCGGTGTGGGAGGTGGAGCGGGCTCTCAGCAGGCTGTTCTCACCACTTCCTCTCTCTGAGCTGGGTAATGAGCTGGATATCAACAGAGGGCACAGGGCTGGTAGCAGAGATCAATAATCTAAAATGATGCAGTTGCCTGCTGTAGGGAAGGTGCTTTCCCTCCATGTGCTGCACAAAAAGCAATTACTGCCTGTGCTTTGGGCTCATTTAAAAACAAAGCAGAAGGCAGCAGATACTACTAAAACCTGAAGCTTATTGAGCTCCAGGGGTGCTGAGCCCCCTGCCTCCCCAGACTGAGTTACGTTGACTGATCTGGATGTGGTGATCCTGCAGCAGTTCAGAAATTGGGAACATGAGGCTGTTATTCACAGGCATTATGTACTCCAGATAAAATAACCTGAGAGAGAGAGAGAGGAAAATTGTGTGGTGGGTTTTTTTAGTAGAAGAAGCTATTTCTATTTATTCAAACAATACTGGTGTCAGAAAATAACATGTGAATGCACTTTGATGTCATCTAAGTATATATATAAATTCCAAGGATAGACTTACATGCTTAAAGTTAAGTGTCCCTTCAAAAGACGTGTTTGTATAAATTTCAGAGGTGCAGTCACTATGACCCAGTAGGGAATCTAGCAGCTAAATCTTGCAGTGCCACATTTTTCAGAATACTTTTTTTCTTATTTTCTTTACCATCCTGGCTTATCCACTTTTTCCAGTTACCTCTGGCTCCAGGAATCACCACTGCTTGTGGGAGGGAAAGTGTTTTTCCTGGAGACAACGTAATATGTTGGCTCTTTCTGCCACCTCTGTGGCCAGTGCCTCATTCTAAATCATCAGTGATGCACAATAGTCCTTTAATCCCCTTAACTTCTTTCCCTCTGAAATTGTATCTGATGCAAACAGTCTAAGTCAGTTTGAACACCTACACTAACTTTTTTCATATCCTTCAGCACAGTAATCAAAATAAATTATTTCAGCACTCCTCTTAAGACAGTGTGCTTGAAAATCACTTCAATTTCAGTATAGAAAATAAAAGCTTTTCTTTGGAGAAAGGACTGCTGGAATGAAATGTGCTCTCAACACATCATATTTTTGGAACCCAGACTAATTTTTGCTGTGGTACCACTGCTTTTAAATCTGTGTCCAGGAAATGCTTCACCCTATGAACTCTTGGAGGAAAAAAAAAAACAAAACGCATCACACTTCTTTAATAAAAATTTTGAAAAGCTCTCGTTTCAGAGGAAAGGCTAAAAGGTTCACTGAGCCAGAAGGAGAAACCGAACACCAGCCTGACCATGGCCTAAATAATTCTTTTCAGGCCCAAAGGGCTCTCCTCAGGCCCGAAGTAGAAGTTTTAAAAGGAAGTCTGTCAGCTCATACCACAACTAGCAAATATTATAACTGTTGATATTGCTTCTGAGTGCAGGATTTGTAAATTTTTAGGCAGTTCTAAAAGATAAATTGCATTTTCTGTATATCTGACAGTAGCTCATACTAGGACAACTCATATAATAGGGAGAAAAGAGAGTATTTTACACCCTTTTACAATATTCAGAGTATAAAAATGCTTTAAACTGCTCTTTCAGATTATATTCTCTGGAATAAATGGAGATTTCTGGATGCCTGCTCAAACTGTGTAAATTCCACCCAACGGAAGGGAATTTTCATGTTGTTTGTTCTTTCCTCTTCCTTAACACTTCAAGGAAAAAGTAGAGGAACCCAACCTCCACAGCAGTTATATATCTTTGGCATTAATGACTTTGTTTGGTTTTGCCCAGGGAAAGCAAGGAGATGCGTGCCAACCAGGCTAAAATATCCATGGAGAACAGCAAAGCCATAAGCCAAGACAAATCTATCAAAAACAAAGCTGAAAGAGAGAGGTGAGTACCCCTTCCTGACAAGGGAAGAATGCTGTCAAAGGCTGACGGGGAAGTCATGGATTAATTCTATTAAAACCATGCTTTTATGTATGGAAACAAGGTCTAATGACTGTGCTGGATATATTTTTAGATGACCATTTTAGGAAAAAGTGGTGATTTTCTTGTATTTATCCTTTTAATAACTCTGATGCCCTGAACATCTTTGACTGACTAGAGTAGGTCTAATCACACTATTACATTTTAGTTATTGTACTTCAAGAGCATTATACTTTTCTGCTTTTTCAGTGAAATGAGGGCCTGACTGAGAAGGGAGTAAAAGCAGAAATCTACGTGATGATGTCTCATAAGGCTTTGGGGTTTGCCCTTCACTTTGGCCTTGCCATCTGGCTCGTTCTTTCCTTTTTTACATCCCCTCCTTGGCACTGGGCTATTTTGGTCCCAAAGCCTGAACCTGTTCCTGCTGCACCGAGTCCCTTGAGTGCTGCGCACTCCCAGCTCATCAAGAGGATGAGTTGTCAGAGCCCTTGGTAACCATTTGCTTTGTTGTGTCAGACCTCGCTAATGACTCCAAGGTAAATCTCTTCCCAGATCTGAAAGCAGTTCTGGTTTGCAGGCTGATTCAAGTGTTTGAACTATTTTTGTTCTCTTTCGTGGCAGAAATCTTAGGAAGAGACATTTAAGTTATTTTATGTAACTATTAGTTGTATATTTATATTTTTGCTTAAATAACAGCTTTAAGAAGCTTCCAGTATTGATAAGTGTAATTTTGCTTATGATCATCAGATGATTTTTTCCGTTACCACTCCTAAGACACACAGCACTTTTTATATTCCAAAACTGACAGCAGAGTGCAGCAAGGGATGCACAAATTAATTTAACGATTTTTTTTTAAGTTTTGCCCACCACTCTTGAGTAAGGAAAAAGCAAACTTCATTCACAACAGTCAAGTCTTCGATCATACTGCCAATTTACTTGGAAATCTCCAAGTGTAAAGCTGTGTAGCCAGAGGAGTGAACAATTTGCCATTAGTCCAATCTGGTACAGATAATCAGAAGATGAAAGACACCTTAGGAGTTTGTGATTCTCTCTGTTGTAGCTTTTGGGTTTCTTTTTTTCCAATGAGTCTTCATGGAGAACATTTGCATTTTTTCAGGCGAGTCAGAGAACTGAACAGCAGCAACACAAAGAAGTTCCTGGAAGAGAGAAAAAGGGTAACTGTAACCTTGACAAGTCACTGAGCACTGTTTCTGCATATTCTTTTTCATTCCTCTTGTGTTGAGAAGCCAGCTCTAGTAGATTTTTGTCTTTGCTTTGTTCCACATACTTGTAGCATAAAAGATCTGACATCTATACAAGATGAAGCTATTTTGAATTAATATAATTGCTGTTCATTCCTGTGTGTTTGCCAAGTCTATGTATTATGTGCAATATGTATAATATATATATTAATTATATCTATTAATTAATAAATAATTAATATTAAGCTTTTATTAAGATTGGGTGGTATACTAAGCCTCCCGTGATGTTTCATGCCATCTAAATGGGGCAAGACACCATATATGTGTATATCTTTCAAGCAGGTTTTTATTTTGTTTGTTAATAATGTGTTATATTCTCCTCCTGTTATTTTCTCTCAATTACAGCTGGCAATGAAGCAGTCAAAGGAAATGGATCAGTTGAAAAAAGTTCAACTTGAGCACTTAGAAGTCTTGGAGAAGCAGAATGAGCAGGTATCTTGTTTTAAAGGCTTAGGAGGAAAGCAAGCTAGAGAAAACAGTAACCAGGGTCAGGCTGACTAGAATCCTTCTGAATGTAAGTCTTTGCCAAAATGAGGACTTTTTCATGGTCACTCACCTACTTGGGAGTCAAAATGAAGAGGTGAGGTGACTTAAATAATGATGCATCACTAGATTTGTTTCAGCTGAGCCTGTAGGAGCTGAACTGCTCAGCCAGAGTGCTCTTTCAGCTGTTCAGCCACACTGATGCTCATTAGCCAGATATGACAGTCATTAAGGACTCAGCATATCCATTTTAATTACTCCCCAAAAAGTAACTCAAGCAAATCGGTTTCCTTCATTTTGGAACTTACATTTCCAGTAGTGATTGAAAAATTAGAGGTGAAACGTGCCCAGAGCACCTCTGAACTCTGAGAGACAGTGAGTTTGGACTGAATTCTAGAGATGTAGAGTAGCATGGGGAGTTTTATCTGTACTAGTACACCCTTTCCTAATTAAAATATCTTATTATTTTCTGCTAGTTTATAAGCCCTTTTTTTTTTATAATTGAAAAACTACTTGGCAAGGGAAGGGAAATTCTAATCTTATTTCTGGTGGAAGCAACACTATATTCTGAGCAGTTCCCTTGCTGAAAAGTTGAGCCAGAAGAGCTGGAATAATTGCATGGACTCGCAGTAGTGCACTTTAAAATGTAAACTGCAAGGGGAATGTACTCAGCAGTTCAGTGAGGTGAGAGAGAAGGGGAGCATTTAATACCCACTACTTTCCATTTAATACCCATTACTGTCACAGGTTATGTACTCACTTCTGTGTTTGTTAAATGTTCAGAACTTGAACTCTCTGGAAGACACCATCATACAAATTAAAGCCATCTTGCAGAGGGGTGGGGAAGGGAAGAGTACAGGCAAATCAAGTATTTCCACTGTCAGGAGAGAGTCCTACAGCCCCAAAGATGCAGCCTGGGTAACTCCCAGGGGGTGACAGCTCTGTAAGATCTCATGTGCATGCTACCACTGAGCCCCAGCCACCACGGCTCTGCTGATCACTCCACCTCCTCCTGGACAGCAACCATGAGTCCCACTCTGATCCCTCACAGGGTTGCTGTAGATTCCATCTCCAATATCCAGCATGAATGGATCTGTCAGTCAGTCTGCTCCTGAGCAGTATCTAAAGGCAGGGAGGCAAGATCTGGGGGAGGCAGGACCTGGGGGAAGAAATTGGTCTATGGTAGATCTGTAGCGTCACTGTGATAGCTGACAAAAAAATGATGGGCTTGATCCAGAGCTATGGTATTATCAGTTCTTTCTTTCCATTGGCTTCAGAGAGCTTTGGATCCATTTTTTAAAAACATGAGGAGAGGAGAGGATGATTCTGGTTGTGCTTTTGACCACAATGTGATAAGCATGTTCTGTAGAACGGAGCTGGGATAAGTGTGAGTCACTGAAGGGTCACCTCTTTGAGCAATTAGATACTTCCTCACCTGGGCTTACAGCTCTGCAGCTGAGGGATGGCAACAGCCTTCATGAGCTTGCTCATTTGCCATTTAAGTCAGATAAATCATCAGTTATTAAATGGAATAAGCTCCTCCATGTGCTGGTTATCACTTCTGTGTGGGCATGTGGTGGCCTCCGCCACAGGGGTCGTCCTTAACAGCTTTTTAACTCACTCTAATTTGATCCATCAAAGCATGCATTTCCATACGTGCTGTTTGGACCATTTCCTTATAGCCTCAAAAGTGCACCAGTGCAACCCCCATCTGGCTCTGGTTTCATTGTTATATACATTGATGTATGAAAGTTGGATCCAGGTGGCATTTGTTTAATGAGAATTTCAAAACACTTTTATTTCCTGATCAAACAAGGCAAGAAAATTTTCATACAAATGTACAATGGAGAAAAGTAGAATTATGGGTGGAAACAGCCTTCAGTACAAACTGTTATGAATTTAAATTTGTTTTGTTTTATGTATGTTTTTCTTGCATTAATTTTTCAGTCTCACTTCAGTTTTCATTCATTTAATTTGCTTCTTGTTGTATTACTCGATTTTGACATTTTTATTTTTGTACAAACAGCTTTTGAAATCCTGTCATGCAGTGTCTCAAACACAAGGTAGGATGGACGTATAATAAGCAAACTATTATTTCAGTGTGCTTTCCTTCTAAATTAAATCATTATCATTGGAGCCCTCCTTGTAAATGCAACCATTGGGAAGTGCCATTGACATTGTGAGCACAGTATTAATCTTGTTTGCACACAGATATTTGAGCCTGACACAATATTAACAGTATTTTGTGCTTTAGCATCTGAAATTCAGATGAATATGAACAGTGGTGTGCAGGGGAAATATTTAGAGATTAACTTGTACATTAGCTGCTGTTACTGAAAGATCTGCTTAGAGTTCCAAACTGTGTCTGTGAGAATGTCTGTTGATCTAAGAAAAGTAGTTTAGTGTTAACACACATATGATTAACTGCTAATGCTAATAGTCAGACAAAGGGTTTCCACACATCTTAGTATGCTAATAAAATAAGTAATTCCACTCTGAGAATAGCGAAATACAGAATAGATGGCTGGAAATAGCTTCCTAGTGTCTGTGGAAGAGCACTTTAAAATTCACTTCAAATTCCAACACGTTACAAGCTCTGGCAATTACACTTTATGATGTGGCTGTGCTGCTGTGGCTTCCTAAATAATCGTTACTCCAAGGAATCTCTATTAACCCCCGTCTTTCCAAGGGAAAGAGCTGCACTGGGCTGGAACATCCCCTTGTACAGCACTGCCTGATCTGAATTACTCCCTCCAATTGGTAACATCTTGCACCACTGACAGCACCCACTGTAACAACATTTATTTATTGACACATAATAATGAAAAAAACTCTCATTAGGCTAGGGAAAAAATATTTTTATTCTTCTTTTACTGTATTTGTTTCCTAGCCTGTCTGAGATCTCAGGAGAGCATTCTGAAAGCAGAGTCCCTTGGCTGCCCCTCACTCCGTGGATCCACTGTAGATTCCAGAGGCTTGTCCTGTTGTGCTGGTGTGTTCCTGTCAGAAAGCACTGTCTGACCCAGCCTCAGAACAGCACAAATGAGATCCTGCTCCTCTGCTAGGTCCTAATGTGGTCTTTGAAGCCAGGTTCTCTAAAAGAATCCCACACACAATACACTGGGACACAGAATATTTATAGGACACTGTGTGCCTATAGTCAAGTCACAAGCCTGAAACGTGAAATGTGTGAGTCACTAAGAAACAACCACAGGGTTTTGTTTTATTTGGATGTTTCATTTCACACACAGGCAAAATCCAGCCAACATTTCAGAAGAGGTTGTCCATATTGATTTATTTATTATGTTTCCATATTTTCATGTTAAAATTATTTCTTCATTACTTTCAAGCTTTTAAGTCATTTAAATGGAGAATGTCGATTAATTTTTAATCATATTTATGACAGTTGCTTTGCTGTTATCATAATTACTTTTTTTCCCCAAGAAGGTGATGAGGATGATTAAGCAAGTGCAGGGCTAGATTATTCAAGAAGGCAGGTATGTCACATCTGCATAAATCCACACCTACCCTGCAAAAGGAATAGAGGTGCACCCTCATTACTTTAGACCTACATCTGCCCATTTTTACTTATGCAAATATGTGTTTGCACATCCGGAATAGGTGACTCCTTAAGTAGCAGCTTGTATAGCAAAGTTCCCTGTCTAAGTAACTCTTACAGCTTCTGGGGGAACATAGTTAATGTAAATCAAGTCCCCTAACCATTACTCCCTCCATGATGGATGTACAGCAATTACACTAAAGAAAATAGCAGCTTGGATTGTCTCTTCCTAAAACTAGTCCTAATGCTCATGAGTTTGATTGTATTCGATGGGTTAGCTTGCCCTCTGGGTCAATTTATTCAGAGTCCTTGGGGTAGGATTTAAATAACTTCCCAGACTGAGAACCCTTGGGGAAAGTGGAAACGCTGACTTTCAGTTCCTTTAAGCTGCAGAGTTTCAGACCAAAACACGGTAACAGGAGGAGAGAGTGTGGCTGTGTGTGCATCAGAGAGAGAGGGAATTAAAAAAGCGCCCTCTGAGAGGGGATTCCCAGGCCAGTCACCATTTACACACAGACCTTTAACTCCGTCTGCAGAGCCCGAGGCAGGTGGAGTTTATGGTGAGGTCTGGCATGTATTCATTGCTGGATTTTGCATAATGCATTTGGATACAGTTTCAGGTGGATTCAGGGTGTGTAATCCCATGGAGCATATAACAGTATTCTAATCTTGAGGTGAAACACACCCCCTCTGTAACCATAAGGATCTCCAGGTCAGACAAAAATTATTTTTAAAAAATATACCATTTTTAAAAAACACTACTTAAAAAATCCTGCCTACTCCAAGGAAGATGTTACACTGATGGATTTTTGTCATTCTTTGTCTTTATGAAAGAAACAAGTCCAGATCATAGATGAATTTCAGGCATTAACACATTGCAGTACTCTCACAACCGCAGTAAAAATACATTCCCAGACATTCCTGTCTGGAGAAACAGTAAATTGGCATCTGCCTAGCTTCTTCCCCAAAACTGGAGCTTCTGCATTTTACCACACACTTCTTTAGAAAGTAAACACATGACTCCCAGAATAGAATAAAAAAATATTTCCTAAGAATTTGTAGATTGCAAGGATTACATCCGATTTTGAAAACAGAGTGACATGGGGTGGGGGGACGAGGGGTGTAAAAATAATGTTGTTACCTATCTCTTCAGTGTGTTTTGCCTGTGTTTCACTCAGACGCTGTCATGTGAAACGTGCTTCATTGGGAACAAAAGGTCTAATGCAACGCTTCATGTGGTTATTTTGGATTGCAGGCAAAGGAGATGCAGCAGATGGTGAAGCTGGAAGCAGAGATGGATCGCAGGCCAGCAACAGTGGTTTAAAGCCTCAACAAGCAAATTGAAGTTGGAGAGCACAGCATCCTTAAAATGAGAGCAAAATTCAAAATAACGTTGCTGAGGTTGAAGAGTGGGCTTTGGTTTGGTTTGGTTTTGGCAGGGGTTTGTTTTGGGTTTTTTTGTTCTTAATACATCAAGTGTAGCTACGAACCACCAAGTCTTAAGGTTTGCATTGTTTCTTTTTTAACACTGGGCACTGAATTTCCTTTGTTGGATTTCCATAAGTATTTCCTTTGTTCAGAAAAGCCCCGACCCAAAGATGAAGAGAATTTTTTAAACCCCGTCCTGTTTTCCTTTCTGTATCTCACCAGGCACCTTGCCTGCATCAGAATCACACGATCAGAGCCTCGAAACACAGGAGATACCTTTAACATCATCTCAGATGGCAACAAAGCCATAGTTCAAGTCGTGTAATTTCCCATTTGTGTTCTCATGTGTGATGTGCTGTGCAGAAACCCCACGCTGCCAGACCCTGTCACGCCGCGCCTCGTCAGATGCTCGGCACCTGATGTCCCTGAGCCCACTGAACTGGACCTTATGCCAAGTAATAATTAGGATAGTAAGGAGTTGACTCTCGGTGATTGAAAATTATTTTTCAAGAGGTTTGGTTTTTTTTTTCAGGCAGCAGACAGCAGGCAGTTTAAAGTTAACTGCATATATTCAAAAGTACAGTGTGTACAAAGTCATCGGCCAAAATCATCAGCTGCAGCAGTAACTTGACAGGGTATTTCTGCAGCCTAATGATGTCATTCACAAGTGCCATATCAACTCTATCATGTCTGAGAGGAGCCAGTATCCTATAGAAGTTACTGCAGTGGATAACCTGAGGGAAATACAGTGTATTCGTGCCAAAACTGATCAGTGCTCTAAGGAATTACATATTAGGCACTTTAAGAAAAGTTTACATCCTACATTGCTTGTATAGAAATTGCATTTTGATCCTGTTGCTGCAGATCCCGGATACTACAGTTCGGTGTAACTTAAAAGATTGTTTAAATGGCTTTTGGCAAAAAGTTTGTAACTGTGAAAATGTAAAAAGTATTTATACACTTGGGAAACACAACAGTGTAGAAAATCACATACATGTTGCCACGTGATAAAATTAGTAAACAGAAATGCTAAGAGTATGTTTGCATGTGATACAAATGCTACTAAGGCTGTAATGCCTACTATATGACCACAGTCATGCTACTAGCTGGTAAATACTGAGTAAATGTATGGCACAGAATATTGTTTGATTAATTACAAAGACTTTTAGCATTACAAGGTCTCTATATATATGTGTGTATATTAATTACGTGGGCATTCTTGATACTTGTAGTAAAAGAGAAGTACATAACTAATTTAATTTTACACAGAAGTATTTATGCAGATTTTCAGAATTTCATATCAGGAATAACCTTTTTATGTCCATTAGATATAAAACCAATTTGCTAATGTGTTAATTTGCATGTTTCCAGAGCTTGCTGTAGTTATATTGCAAAACAATGCATGTAAGCATTCGGCTTGGAATTTGTCCATGCTGCCAATTCAAAGATGACTGCATGGAAAACTGGTAGTTTAGAACAAATCAGATTCCTGATTTCAATGTACTAAGCACCAATTACTTTGTTATATATGCTTGTACAAACAAATTCTACATATTCCTATAAACAAAATAAATGAAGAGAGATAATTATGTTATTGTCAGTCCTGAGATGAAACTTTCAACTTCTCTAATAAAAACCTTAAAAATTCAAATCCTCTAGTTTTGACTGCAGTGAATTGCAGGGTGGTGGTGTTATTAATTGCAAATTTTTAGCAAGTTGTATTTCCTGTAAAAATGTGCATAGTGTAAATATATTTCTATCACAGCTTATTTAGTCAAAGGAGTCTTTTTTTTTTTAAATTTTATGTAAGTGATAGAAGCACTGTGCAGCACTAGAGAACTGCCCCAGTGGAGTGTAGCAGCGCAACCTGGAAATGCAGCAACCTGAGTGCAGTTTAGCAGCAACTGAGACAGAGGTCAGTGAATCTTTAGGTGTTTAAAACAGGGTTTAAACAAACTTGTGATGCATATTCCGAATTCCCGTTGTGATGCCACAGCCTATGGAGGCATCTCCTGGTCCTTTATAATCCAAAATGTTTTAAAAAACAAGTTGTGTACTGAGAGCAGCTCCCCCTGCTCTCTAAGCCTGGCTCAAGTGCTGGATGGAGGTGGGAGCAGAAGTGTTTTCAGAGCATGCTGGACAGGACTTTTATTATGATTTTTCTTTTATTTAAAAATGTCCTCTAAAGCACAGCTGGTGGAGACAGTGCCATAAGCTGGAATTTTATACTGTTGCCTACTGCAGTGGTTTTTAGCCTGTAAGGAGAAGCAAATGGAGGTATGGAGGGAAGTGGATGGTGAAGCATCTTAGGCTCACTTAGAGCCTGGCTGGAAAACCCTGCCCTGTCTGTTAAAGAAACCACTGGGAATGGAGGGCTTGGGTTCAGCCCGCGGCCCTCTCCGAGGAAGATCAAACCTGCCTGTTTAATTCCTTGGTGAGCATCCCGTCTCGCAGAGGAAAACACAGGCTTTGGAGGGCTAGAAAATACTGTCCAGAGCCTCTGTCTGAGTCTGTGCTCCCTGCTCATCCATCAGTTCAGAGAGAAAAATGGGCTTCTGTGGAACGGCTGAGTAGGAAACCTCAGCTTCCAGGCTCAGCTCCCCACATGGATATGTATTTCATCCACTGACAATTTAGCATAAAATGCAGGCAGTAATTTGAAATTAAGTGATGAATTTTGTCAGCTAAGTGTTTTGAAATACTGTTTAAGTAGTATTTGATTCAAAAATTATTTGAAGTTTGGCCGCTAATGTAATGAGGTGAGAATTTCCATTGAGATGAAATAGGCTAATCAATTTGAACACTGATACTGAGTTAAAGCAGTTTAAAATGTCATTGCCTGCCGGCGTGATGGATTCCACTTCAGTGAAATTTCATCGAGGGAAGTGGCAGATTCTCCCTCTCTGAATCTCGTCAGATAAATTCAGCTCAGCTGTGATGGGGAGGGTCACGACACCCTGGCCTCACAGGCAGCCTGTTATTCTTTCACTTCCAGTAATTTGGGGGTTGGTCATTAATTGGCCATTTCCAGGTGGGGGCCTGTTTAAGCCCTGCACCACCTGAGTGCAGCTAGACTGCATCACCAGAGATCCAAAATACACATCAGGGGCTGATTTCCTTGCAGACTACAGGTGCTATTGTCCAGGGGCTGCCTGTGAAACCAGCTGCCAAGTGGCAAACACAATTGGCTGGAAAGCCCCGTTCCTGCTGGATGTGCCAGCCGTGGTCCCAGTGCTGCAGCCTGGCTATGACCATGCTGTGTGCTCCCTTCGAGGAGGCTGGTAAGAGTTGTTATGTCTGGTCATTGGGGGTAGCAAGGGGGATTCAGCCTTCAGAGACACCCAGGCAGTCTCCAGAGCTGGGGGTAAGAGTAGGTAGCAGGGCTGGTTCCAGGTGACCTAGTCTGGGACCATGAACTGTCCGTGGTCACAGCATTTCAGGGTGGCTGTTGCTGCACTGGCTCCCTCAGGTGAGACCTTTCTGCTCTTTGGGGGGGTTGTTTGGTGCTAGGAAATCTTAGGCCTTTCCCTTTTCTTGCCACAGAGAGCAGGATGAACACAGCTCTGCAGGCTGGAAGTGGCAATTGTCACTGGAGCTGAAGGCTTTGTTGTGCCGTGCAGCTGGGGGAGCACAGTTCTGTGCTGTGGGGCTGCAGGTCAGCCTTGCCCCTGTCTCCAGCACAGCTGCTCTCTCCAAGCTGGTCCCCGGACCATCCTGCATGGGCTGGATGCAGGGGCAGCTGCTCAGGATCATTTATTTCAGGGCTTAGAATCCATCTAGAAACCTCAAAAAGGCTGGAAATTAAATAGGGGGCTAGAGGAGGAAATAAAGGGTAGTTAAACACTGAGCTCATCAGTGAAGGACCTGAGGAAGGCAGGCACAAAAATCACCACAGAAATACAGCCTGTTACAGTCAAAGGTTATATTTTATAGAAGACTATATTTTTTCCTTTATATAGTCCCCTGAAATTATTATCCATAGGTCAATCCTGTATCACAACTGACACAGGTCTGACTCTGTTTAGGGGTGTGCAGGAACAGCTTTTTGTCATGAAACAGGAGAGGGAGAGGAAATGGTCAGAATATATTTAATATGTACAGAAAGCAGAAAAGGAATTTCAGCATTATAGTTGCAAAAATTAATATGTTCCTCCAGTATCAGCTTTTATTGTTTAAAAAAGCCATTTCCCAGCAAGAAAGCCCCTCTCTGCAGATGTGTGCCCTGGCAGAGAAAGAGCAGCTTTCTACAATCAAAACTCACCTTGCAATATCTTCCCTTGCAAAACCCTGGACCGTTTCCTCCAGATGCCTTTTCCTAAACTAGAAATGTGAATTGGTAGTGAATCCACGTAATGCCATCACTCCAGATCGCTGCTGTCCCCTTGGCTTTTTACCAAAAAAACATCCTCAGTGTAGGGCTCCTCATCCCCGCTGCTCCTGGGACTGGTGTCGCTGTAAATCCTAAATATTTGGATGTGCTTCTCGCCCCAGGGCGAGGGTGGCAGAGCGTTATAGCTCAAAAAAAAGGTCCCGATGAGAGGCGGGAAGAAATATTTCAACGTCGCATCACCCGGGAGCAGCGCGGGAGTCGGCCGCACTCCCACCTCGCAGCCCGGCACGGAGCGGCAGCGCTGCCGGCGCTCCAGGCTGGGATCGCTCGCTCCTTCCGCAGCCCTGCTGCCGCCAGCCCGGGGAGCAGCGCCGCCCCTGCCCCGGGCTGAGAGCGAGGGAGGGAAGGCGCTGGGCTGACGGGGAGTTGAGGGGCCCCGGGCAGAGCAGGGGGCGGGCAGCTCTCCGTGCCCGGGGAGGGGGTGCGCTCTGCTCTCACCCCACCTCGCAGCCCCCTCTCCGCTCAGCGCCGGGCCTCGCTGTCCCGCATCTTTGACCCGGCCAGGGACAAACCCCCGAGTGCCCCGGCTCAGCTGGCACCTGTCCCACCTGCGAGGGGCAGGGGCAAATCCCCGAGTGCCCTGGCTCAGCTGGCACCCGTCCCACCTCCGAAGCGCACCCCAGGTGTGACCTCCTGCTTGTCACCCACAGAAACGCCCCGCACAGTGTTTCTGTTTTAATGCACTCTCTCAGAGCTGTTGGGTTTTATGTTACGGTGCGTGTTGTGGTTTGTCACGACATCTTAGAGCTCAGGTGTGTCGATGGCCGTTCACAGAAGGAGGCGGGTTTGCTTCTGACCTTGCCACACAAAAATAGCTGCACGTTTCTTCCTAAATTAACACGCGGAGCAGCTGTTCGCCTTCACCGAAATTAGTGACGCTCCGTGAGCAGCCGGCGCTGGAATAGGTATCCCCTCCTCCATCCCCCCGGCCTCTCCGGCAGCGATGGACGGCGCGACCCCGGGGCGAGGGAGTCCTGGCCCCGCTCCCAGCGCCGGCCCTGCCCGGGGAGCGCTCGGAGTGAGCCCTGCTCCGCTCCAGCGCCACGTCGGGCGGCCCGAGGTCCCCGCGGGGATCCCCGGCAGCCCCTCCGCGGGTGCGGCGGGGCCCCGGCGCCGGAGGGAGGGAATCCCTACTTCCCTCCTCCCCGCCCGGCTGCGCGTACGCCCCGTCCCTCGGCGTGGGCGCTCCATCAGCTCCGCCGGCATCTCCCCTCCTCCTCCTCCTCCTCCCCGCACACCCACACACTTTCCCCGTCCCTCCTCCCCGCCACTCCGCAGCAGAGTGCTTTTGCAGCCTGTGCGGCTCTTGAGAAAGGAGGTGTGCGGCTTTTTTTTCCTCCTTTTTATTTTTAATTTTTTTTTTCTCCGGAGCGGACCTTTCAGAAGAACAGCTGCAGCAGCCGCGGCCACGCCGGGACCGAGCAGGGAGGATGGCCGGGGGGCGCCTCCCGGGGCTGCTTTTCATCTTACGTGAGTACCTGGGCGGCGAGTCGCGACACGGAGCCCTGTCGCGACGAGGCAGCCGCTGGCGCTGACACAGACTCGGCGCTGTCACGGCACCGGTCCCGCATCACCGCCACCGGCTGCCACACCTCCTCCACTTGCTCTGTCGCGACAGGGACGCCCCATCGCGATAGAATAGCTTACTCCAGCGGGCTCGGGGGTGGCGGGGGGTGTTAGGGTGAGCGGCACAGGCTCGGGGCGCCGGGCCCGGGGCTGCCGGCGCTCAGCCCCGCTGTGCCCGCAGACACCGCGGCTCGCCTGGCCGCCGAGCAAGAAGTTGAAAACCTCTCCGGGCTCTCCCCTAACCCCGAGAAGGACATCTTCGTGGTGCGGGAAAACCGGACGACGTGTCTCATGGCCGAATTCGCCGCCAAGTTCATCGTCCCCTACGACGTGTGGGCCAGCAATTATGTGGATGTGAGTGGGGGCCGAGGGCGGGTCGGGGGCTCCGGCAGGACCGGGGATCGCAGGGGTGACACACACACACACAAATCTGCAGGTACTTTCCGAAAGTCCTTTATCCCCTCCGAGGATTTTCAGTCGGGGCTGTGGGGGGCCCGTGGGTGCCCAGGGGGACCCGGGGGTCGCCCCGCTGAGCCCCGCTCCTCGCTTGCAGCTGATCACGGAGCAAGCCGATATCCCGCTGTCGCGGGGCGCCGAGATGAAGGGCAAGTGCGGCACGAACGAGTCGGAGCTGGAGCTCTCCTGGCTGGACCAAGCGTACACCCTCAAACTCTCCTTCCTGAAGGTACGGGCTCCCCGCACGCCGCGAGCTGGCCCTCCTGCGCGGCGGCTCCGCGGCGGCTCCGCGTGGTCCTGACCGGCTGTGTCTCGGCAGGAGGGGCACAACACGTCCCGGGGGCCGGAGGCGTCCTGGAGGCTCAGCCGGATCCAGTTCACCTACGACACCTCCGAGCGCACCTACTTCAAGGATGCCGTCAGCCGTAAGCGCCCGGGGTCGGGGTTTAAGGCAGATCCCGGAGGGCGGGCGAACGCGGGGCCGGGCTGGGAGGGGAGCACCCCCGGCCTACTCGCTAAATTTCGCTTAGGGGAAAAAAGGAAACCACAAACACATCCGACAAAGCCGGGGCCAGCTGCCGGCTTTAAACCGCGTATTCGTTTTTTTTTTCTTCTCCATTGTTTTTTTTTTTTTTCTTCGTTTTAATCTCCGCGGTTGTCGTGGGAGGGAGAGCCCAGCTCTGCCCGTTTGCTGCGCTGCCCGGGCTGTCCTGTGGGACCCGGGGTCCGAGGGGGTGGAGCAGGGAGACACCTGGGCTGGAAAAGCTTGTCTTCTTTCCTGTGGGAGATTGTTTTTAAGGTTAATCCTGATGAGGGTTGAATAGGTGGGAGAGCAGAGGTTTCCCAAGATAACTGAGATTGACATCAGTATCATACCCCTACACACCTCCGCACCCAGCAGCCTCCTCTTTTCTCTCTGGGTTTCCATTCTTTTGGCTTTCATTTTGTTTCGTTTTTGCTCAGAAACGTGTTGCCTTGAATTGAAAAATGAAATATTGTCTTTTGAAAATCATTCTCCCTCAGGATTTTCCAACTCCAGTGAATAGGGTGTTTAGAGTTGTCGCCATAAGACACGTGGGGTTTTGGGGCTGTTTTTCCCACTGGTGTTTCCACTGTTTGAGTCCCCAAAACACAGTGGTGGCCGTGCCTCATCAGCCCTTGCCATTGCGAAGCGCTGATTGCCTTTTTGTGCTGCTGGTGGGGAACAAAGGGCTGCAGAAGAGCGAGAGGTGGAAGATATCCCTCATTCTACCTGGCTCAGCCACATTTGGCCTTCACTCGTAAAACAAGCTTGGTGTGATGGGAAAATATTTTTTCATAATTTATACTTGGGTGAAATGGTCATGTTGTATTTTCAGGAAAGGCTTTATGGCCTGTCTTGCTTTGTGGTGTGGTCCCCAATGGCACTGCTCCTTCCCACCTGGATTGAGAGCCCAAGCGCAGCTGCAGAAATGGTTGTTTCCCCAATGTAGGGAGTATCAGCACAGTCCCGGGCTGAATCCCGAGTCCGTATGAACGGGAACCATTTCTCCGACGTTATGGACTCCAGGTGCTGTGACAGGAGCAGAGCTGGCGGCAGCAGAGCCAGCTCTGCCCTTTGTGTCGCAGGACCGTGTGCTGCAGCCGTGTGTTCCCGCATGCAGGAGGCGATCCTGGTGTGGGAGCTGCCCTGGCTGTGTGAGGTGTCACACCAAAAGCAGGGTCCCACCCTGGGAGGACACTCCAGGAGCAGCGGGGCCGCTGCCGCATTGCGCCCCGGCCGCGTCACCCACGCGTTTGGTTCGTTGCCTCTGTTCACGAAGGCCCCTCAGTGCCCGGGGCCGGGGACTGACCTGTCTGTGTCCCTTGGCCAGCCGGGAAGCACACGGCCAGCTCGCACCGGCTCTCGGCCCTGGTGACCCCCGCCGGGCGGTCCTACGAGTGCCAGGCGCAGCAGACCATCTCCCTCGTCTCCAGCGACCACCAGAAGTCCGTGCAGCTCCTGCTGTCGGAAGTGCGGATCCAGCCCTTCGACATCCCTGCGGATTTTGTCTTCAGTGAAGGTAAGGAGCAGGAAAGGCACGTCCTGCATCCCTGAGGTGCTGACGCTGCCGCAGCTTGTGGGGATGTTGCAATGTACTGAAGGAATTTGGGTCCCACCTTTTCCAGAGCAACCTTCCCCTCACTCCAGCCTGTTACCAGTGCTCCCTGCAGTCCCTCCAACCCATTCCTTGCCTCTGTGGTCCCCAAAAAGGCTTTACAAATTCAACCCAGCTGCCAAAACGTGAGCTATCATTGTATGTATGTTGGCTTCTGTAAGGACTTGTAGAGTCAGATTTGCCAGCAAGCCCCAGTGCAGCATCCCTGGGGAGCCCTGCAAGGCTGAGATGTCTCCTCTGCAGCACAGAAATGCTTCAGCACAGCCCCAGGGGCTTCTTAGGGCTGCTACACACTGGAAGAAAGCTTGGGGCTGCAGTGTCAGGAGACACTGGGGATGCACGTTCCTGGCTTCAGTTTGATTAATGCTCATTGTGAGGGTGAAGGAAGGGTAGCAGGGACTTCAGTGAGGCTCCTCGAGCACCAAACACACAGGATGCCATTCCTCTTCTGAAATTCTTTAACATTTGTGGTGGATAAAAGAAAATCTGAGTTAAAACGTGCTGTTTGTATCAAAGCGTTGCACTGGAGTCAGCAGCAATGCTGCCGGGGGACAGAATTCCTGCAGTTTTAGCTTCCTTTATCCTGAGGAACCCGTGGTGCTCCTCCTCCCTGGCTCCCCCTTGGCTTTCCCATCAGGTTGAATGAGGC
Organism: Falcunculus frontatus; assembly: GCA_013398115.1. Classification (NCBI taxonomy): domain Eukaryota; kingdom Metazoa; phylum Chordata; class Aves; order Passeriformes; genus Falcunculus; species Falcunculus frontatus. The sequence goes on along the minus strand of VZRV01007609.1, from coordinate 459,874 downwards.
AGTGTAAACATGCTCACCTGGGTTAGGTGAGACCAGTCCCATTTCATAGTGCTGCCTTTAACACTACAGTTAGTCAAGCCCTCTATTGTAACCAGGTGCAAATAAAATATGTAATAGCCAGCTCTTTTAATAATGAGTTAGAAAATGGTGGTATTCAAGCCTAGCATTAAAAACATGGGGCTTTATTATTTTGCATGTGGGAAATATTTTGGAACACAATAAAAGCCAGCACTGACTGCAGAGCCGAGTGGTTGCACTCACGACTCACATCCTCTCACCGATGTAGTAAATTGGTGCTATTGCATGTGCTGGCTCTGGCAGAGCTCTGCGTGGCTGAATTACTCATGGCAAGGCCAGTGTAATACTGAGTAGGTTTTATCCGTGGGCAGGGTTTTTTGTATCAGAGTAGTACCACATTTTTCTTAGATTTACAGGGAGAAAAAAGTAGATCTTAGTGGTTTGCTGTAATTTTTTTTTGTTGGCGTAGCTTTACCCTCTCTTTCCTCCTGTGGATCCAGGATTCCTGCACTCAGGGTTTGTGTGGGCAGACCTTGGAGGCTGAGAACAGCATGTTTAAAATATGCAAGTCTGTGTCTCTGTGATACCAAACTTGCGAAGTCCAAGAGCTCCCAGTTAAAACAACCAAACTCAGGGCTTGTTGCCAAAGGAATCTACCTGCCATTTTCACGATATGCTCATTCCTGTCAGGCAGTAAATCTGTTTCTGTTTTGTTTTCTCTTTTGTTGCTGTAGTTGGGTGGGTTTTTTCCTCCAGGACACAAAGAGATGATGTTGGTTTAGCAGTCTTTAAACACAGGGAGGGAATTCCTTCTCCAGAGGACAGCATGGCTTCTCTCTTTGTCAGGCTCAATGGGGTTTTTTGTTGTTGTTGCTCTCATTATTCAATTACACTCCTTTTTGCTGAATTCCACTGGAAGTTAAGCAGCAGAGAGCATCTGGAGAGGGTGGCCAGAAATCCTGGGAGGTGATTTATCAATGGAGCTCCATCCAGGGCTCTGCCGCTCTCCCAGCGGCGCGTCCCCACCAGCCGAGCTTGTCCTCGGCACATGCATGGCAGAACAGGATCCTTTGTGGGGTCTGAGAATCACTGCCAATCTTAAATTACAGTAATTAGCCTTCTCCTTTTTGGTTCATTAATTTCCCATTAGGTAAAATTCCTATTAATTATGAACAAGCTACAGAACATTTTAAAATATTTTAGAGTAGAGAAAGAGGACCTGCTAGAGCAGAAGAATTGCTGAGACGCAGGAGGGTCGGGGCCCTTTCTCCACGAAGAAATGGGGGAAAGGTTTCTTCGTTAGTCCTGATGCTGTCCTGGCAGGGATAGGTTAAAAAGCTTGTAGGGAGTGATTGGATTGTTTTGGGGTTTTTTTGAATGCTTAAACTCGTGTGCTAGAGTATTTTTTTTTTTAAAGACACTGCTTCCAACCTTCACAAATCCATATATATATTTACATTTTTATTTTTCAATACAGAAGCAGTAGAAATTTTTTTTCATTCAGAGATTACCAATTTTTTTTTAAAAGGGAAATGGTGTGTATATTTTTCAGCTTAGAGGATTCTGAGTAAAATGAGAGCTGCATCAAGAGGGTGTGAGAAGATTTAAACTGACAAAAGAACCCCAGAGAAACTGTCAGCTCTTCTGATTTTATATCTAAAAATTTGAATATAAAGCAATAGGATGAAAAATACTAATACAAAGGGATAAAATTGCTGAGAGTTAGGGACTGGGGCCCTGGGGTGGCTCAGAGGGAGCTGAGACCTCCCAGCTGAGTGCCACATTTTCTCAAGATTCCTTTGCACCAAAGTGTGCGGCCACTTTTAAAAAAGCACCTGGTCTTTCTTTTTAAAAATTTTTTTGGTAAGCTATTTACTTATAAACACCCATCTCAAAATCTCAAAAATCTTGTCATGTGTCAGACACAGCGGGGCTGTTTTTCCACCCCTTTGGACAATCCCTGTGCTGATGCTCAGGCTTGTGCTTGTGCCTGCGGGTGGGTGCTGTGCCTTTTGCCAGGGTTTTTGCTGTGTTTGCTCTGCAGAAGGATTCTGGAAGAGGAAAATGGACTCTTAGGTGGTTTCACAGCCTGGTGCTGGAATTGGACGAGCACTCACCATAGAAACCGTGGCAGTACGTGAGCCTGGGAGGAGGCACAGCACAAAGGAGCTGTGAGGAATGCACCTAAACACCTCCTGTGTGTCTGTCTGCAGTCGGGGTTCCATGGGGCAGGGACTGGGGGTGACACCGCCCTGGCAAAGGGGTGACCCTGCCATGTTCGGGATGCAGCAAAACTTCCAGCATCTCCTGAACTTTCCCCTTTTTGCCAGGGACCTTTTTGCTTCCCTGGACTGAGGGTAAACCCGAGCAATTTGGGAAATGCTGAGATCCCTGCCACCTGGAGCGAAATACTGGGGAAAATTTGACAGAAAGGGCTGTTTTCCTGCAGGGTCATTAATTTTGAAATCGTAGCAGTTCCCAGTGCAGTGGTGCTTCATTTGTCAAGCATCAGTCTGCCCATACTTGATGGGGTAGAATGTCCAAATTTGTCAGCCATGGACTTCATGCAAACCCCTCTCCCCTCCTGCTCCCACTTTGCCTTTTCATGTGCTGATGGACAGGAATGATACCTGCTGCCTGCCTCCCCTTTTTAAGGGTTGAGGACCTCAGTGCTTTTGCTTTGAATTCTTGGGGTGAAAAATGCTTTATTTGAATTCTTGGGGTAAAAAATGCTGTATAAATATTAAAGTACGTTGTTATAAATGTGAAAATATTTTATTTGTCATAAAATGATGTGGTTTAATATTATATTAATGTTAAAAGAGAAAATTCATCCTCCTGGCAGTCAGCACCCGGGGAGCCTCACTTTGCTGCAGACGTGTTTGTGCTTAGCACTTCCCAGTGCCTCCATGCTGGGTCCCCCCAGCCCCATTCCCATATCCCCTGCAGTCTTCAAAGAGCCCCGGCTTTGGTGTCTGCTCCAAAAGGAGCGAATGGATGTTTCTGGCAAGGAGAAGGTGTGGGTAGGGCAGAGACAGCTGCTCTGCCTCAGGAGGTGCAGCAGGTCCAGCTGGATTTGGGGTTATGCTGCTGGAGACTGACAGCTTTGCTTGGCTTTTTTTCTTTTTTTTCCTGTTGGCTTAATTTATTTTTTAGTTTTATTTTAATCCTCTTAAAAATAGTGTTACGATAAAGAACTCTCTTCCTTGGCTGCTTGCAAGAGTTGACACCTTTTTGAGTCCTGACACAGACACTTAAACACAGCTGTGGCTTTCTGTGGACCCTGGAGCTACGGCCACGTCCTCTGGTGTGTTTTGTGCCCTGCAGCCGGTGTGCTTTGGCAAAAGCTGGTGGAATTCAAATGTTACAAGTGGGTGCTTCAGAGCTGGGTCTGTTCTCTGCACTGGTGCTTTTAGCTTTGCCTTCTCCACTGGCTGCAGCCTCCCACGTCCAGCCCGTGCTCCTGCAAACGCTGGATTGTTCCTGTTTAGGGAAAGGTGCATGGCCAAACCTGATGTGTTTGAGCACAGGGGAATCCTCTTAGCTGGGTTTCCAGCAGTTTTCTTTCCATTTTCTGTAGGGTTTAAGATAAGCCACTTCCAAAGCAAAAATCAGTGTCCAGCCACTGTGATATCCTGCTCATTGGCACCTCAGCACACCCTGTCTGGGGCCATATGGGGGGTGCGCAGGAGTTCCCAGAGCACAGATCCTTCCCATGGGAATGGTGCTGCTTTGTACCTGTGGGCAGTGGGATCAGAGCAGCCCTGGCCCCACAGCACTGCTCCGTGTGTGGCTTTTCCTGCAGTCAGCTCAGCCTGGGCTGTGTCCCTGTGAGCTGCTCAGGCCTTTGCATCCTAAACTGGGAACAATTTCATAGAGCACTGGAAACCCAATTTTGGGAGCTAAATAATAATCAGGATTTTCCCCCCCATTCTCTTTACTACAAACAAACAAAACCCCTGCATTGCAGCAGTTGCTGAATCGCCTGTACCACAGTCCTGGTGATTAATCACTCCTCTGGTGAAACAGTGAGCAACTGGAACTGAAAAGGACATTCTTTTGTGTTAGACTACGTTTCACTTTTGCTTTTTTTTGTTTCACCTCATTTACAGCTTGAAATGTTTCCTGATGGCATCGCTGTGAGCCTGGTGCTGGGAGGAGGCTGCACTCCAGGACGCAGTGAAGCTCCTGGAGGTGCTGGCACCGCTGGAGAGGAGTCCCTGCTATCACCTCCTGCCTGGGCCTGGGGTTCTCTGGGTTTTTCCTGCTCTTTGCCACATGCTGTTAGATTTGTGGAGCATTTGCTCTTCATGGTTATGGCAGACCTCTGCAATCAGCTGCCTGGGGAACCCATCTGGACAGTCTTTAGCAAGGGGAGGAATTCATGGTGCCCTTTGTCTTCACTCATCTAACACACAGCCTTTCTATTTTCCTTTTTTTTTTTCCTTAAACTTGTCATTGTTTTCAGCACATTTCTAGTACAATGAAGAACGTGAGCCAGAGAATTGTCCTTCCTGTATCATGTAACCTTTTTTTCCCCAGAACTGACATTTTTTCTTCTTTTTAGCCTGGCAGCCCCATCTCGGCAGCATGGGCTCTGCCTGTCCATCAGCACGGAGAAGCAACAATCCTGTGGGGAAAAAAGCACATCGTGATCCTGTCATTCAGGCAGTAGACTCTGAAAGTGTAAGGGAGCTGAGCCAGGATTACCAGTGTAACACGTTTCCTGACCTTAGTGGCCTTTCCAAGCTCCATAGAAAAGTGTTTTCCCGTTGTATCACTATTTTCCAGTGGCTTATTAGGCTATAGCAGAGACTCATCAGCCAGAGAGAAAAACACCGGCAGGGCTCATGTTGCCTCTGCTCCTCCTTTGCCGTATTTGATGGACAGTGTGGGGTGCTGGGGTGCTGTGTGACCACAGACACACACGAGTGTGCTCTGCTGGGGCTGGGGCCGTGTCCATGGGGAGCTCACAGAGAGGGGGGAGCGATGCTGTTGGACGTCTGCCAACTTGCACATAGAGGGGGACTCTCTGGATGATGTGCTGGGTGAGTCTGGTGCAGAATTAAAGACTTACTGAAGCTGAGGCCTCTACAGACTCTATAACTGAATAAACAAAGCAGCTCTTCAGTCAGTCAGGAACTCAAGCTTTGGCCACCCCGTTCCCAACAAGGCCATCGATGTGTGGCAGAGAGGGCTGAGCTTACGGCCATGAAAGTGTTTTTCCAGTGCGTGGGCTGGTTTGATGGATGCTGCCTCTCCCTGCATCCCTGCGTTGTGACTGATTCCACTTGCTCCAAAGCAATTGATTTTCTCCCCAGGGCTCCACTGGCGGCTGCTGCCGCTCCGTCCTGCACGGAGCCGTGACCGGGGAGCCACCGCGGCAGCAGCTCAGGCTGGCGGTGTCTCAGTCATGTCCCTGTTTCCTCTCTTTCTTTCCCTGCAGAACACAAATGCCCAGTGGACCAGCGGGAGCAGCTGGAAGAAACCCTGCCCCTGATCCTGGGGCTGATCCTGGGGCTGGTTATCGTGATCACCCTCGGTATTTACCACATCCACCACAAGCTGACAGCCAGCCAGGTGCAGATCCCTCGGGACAGATCTCAGTACAAACACATGGGATAGGGAGCAGCACCGAGCAACCCGAACATTTATCAGGTAGAAAAAGCAAAAGCACTTTTTTCTGTGGACGAGGAAAGGTTCTGGGGGGGCAAGAGATGGTATTCACAGCACCTAACCCTGAGTATTTCATGGAGACACTCAGGCTGAGGCTCGGCTTTAACACAAACTCTGTAAGGAGACTCGGTGTCTGAGGTGTCTGTGGGTGGTTTGAATACCTTCTTAAGCAGCTGGGCTGATCATCTGGAAACAGAAATGCATCACATGTCAGAGTTTCACACTGGGAGCAGAATTAGCTTTCTTGTTTAATTTATTTTTTTTCCCTTTTTCCCCATCTCAAGAGATTCTTACCTCCCCTGCATCACCTTTGGAGCATTCAGCCCTCCACGTTCCTGTCCATGCAGGAAGCAGGGCTGGGAGACAGAGCCATTGCACAGGGTTCATTCAGGCCCTCTAATGAAGGGACTCAAACCACATCCTGAAGTTTGCACTCGTGTTAAGGAAAGCATGGAGGCAAATGCAGGTGTGCTTTGAAAAAAAACAAAAACCAAAATAGAAATTCAAGGTCGGTAACTCCAGTGGAGCAGATCACAGCTGTGGAGTTGACCCCACACTTGAGACTGAGTGAAGAAAGTTTGTTTTTGCTTCTTGAGCCACATCTGAACTAAACTTAAAAAAGAAAAAAAAAAAAAAAGTATTGATACACAAATTATAAAGTGCCGTGCTACTGCAAGTCAACTGAGAAATGCTTCTGGCTGGGCATCCTGCACGTATTGTGATTGTGGTTGAGATGTTACATTGCTACCTGCAACTGATAATTTTCACAACAAAACAAAAAAAAAGAGGAAAAGAAAACAGTAATGTTGAAGTTACTATGCAGATTATTCAGGTATAATCTAATGTAACAGAAAAATATAAGGGAACCCTTGAAATCTATCCTTAAATGTAGATGATTTTTAAAATTAATTAAAACGTGTACGTACATAATACTTGGATTTGCCTTCTTATTTTGAAATGATGTAATGCTTTGTACTCGCTCCATGGTACCAAATGGAATTGGAACACAAAAACATCATCTGAGTGGATGCTACATCTAGGATTTATTCCAGCAGTGGCTTTACTGCAAATGCCTTGGTGAAGACATGGTGGTGGTTCAGTATTCTGTGATTTGTTGGTTTTTTCTAATATTCTTCTTGGTTGTTTTTCCTGTGTGTTGTGTGGGCAGTGATGTGTTTTATTCCAGTACCATCCAGTTCCCACTGAATCCTTTGACTCCCCTTGGTTTTGGTGTTACCTCAGCAGGAGTTAGTCTGGGCCTTGTCTTAATTCAGGGTATGGAAAATACTTCCTTGTTCTTAAATGGATTTAATTCAAACAGAAGCTTGATTGTTTTCTTTCAGCTTAAAACTCAAAGAAAAATAGTAATTTCAATGTTGGGAAAAGGCAAGAGAAGAAACTTCACTGGTTTTTAATGCTGTAGTCTCCTCTAAAATTTATGGGTTTTTTTGATGAAGGTGGATGCAGCACATGCCTTCCTTTAGTCCTGCCTTATTTCTGGTCTCATTTCTATGCTATGCTCAGCTTTCTGCTTCCTCATTTGGATCCAAGAAGCAAAATTATGGCACTAATGATGATTGTGGCTTTGCCCTTTTCCTTTAAAACTCCAGTGAAAGGGTCCTGGGTGAGCTTTAGGCTGACCAAGTGCCACTGCCTACAATGAGCTGATAATTAAAAAGAGAAAAGGTTCTTTTAGAGGCAGTTAGAAAAAGCCAGAGGTAGCAGGAGGGTGAATGAAAGGATTAAAGGTTCATCTTTAATAGAGAGGAGCTTTGTCCTGCCTCACCCTTGTCTGCCCTGGGGCCAGGAGGGCTCTCCCAGCCAGCTCCCATCAGCCTGGCACATCTGCCACTGTGACATCCCAAAGAATAATAAAATAAAGGAAACCAACAGCTGAGCTGCAGATGCCAGAGGAGCCCCTCCACAGTCATTTGTCTCCTGGCAAGGTAGCTGCGGGAATGATGGGAGAAATTGCACCCAACTGGAGCCATCCCAGTCACTAAGAGGATATTCCCACCTGGCTGGCTTCCTCCCTTGGAAGAGGGGGATGTTCAGGGGGTTCACATGGAGCTGTAGAAGGCAGCAGAACCCGGGGCTTGGCTGAGCAGTGGCTGGGGATGGAGCTGCTGCCTGGACACCATTCCCAGGCTGCTCTGGGAGGTGGTTGTGCCTTGCCCAGGTAAAGCTGCCTGTGGGTTTCAGTCCCTTGCTGTTGCCTCTCCTGTGGCACCCCGGGAGCAAGACCCGCCTGGTGTAACGGGGAGATGCTCCCAAACATCTGTGTGGATTTAAGATGGAAAAAAGGCTGATTTATGGTGGGCTCCGCAAACTGGTTTTAATTCATCCTGCACTGACCCTGTCAGGGCACTCACAGGGGACTGTCCTTGCCTGATCCCCGTGCCTGAGTGCTGGCCAGACTGCTGAGCTGGTGGCATTGGCCGTCGGATGGGGACAACCCCCCACAAACGCTGATGCAGGTCCTGTGCCCACAAACTTGGAGGACTTTCACTGCTTTTCGTGTCAGATGAGGGTTTCCCTCAGGAAGCACTTGGCATCACCCTCAGGGGGAGAGTGTGTCCATAAGCTGTTAGGGACAGAGTTCCAGGATCACAGTAATTAATTTCTTGATTTTCTGAACTGATAGAAAATATTGGGTTTTTGTTGGACTGAAATGTTTTTCCTTTTTGGGGAAAAGGGAAAAAGAAACAATAATTTCAGCTCAGTGAGTTAGTGTCCCAAACTGATGTCTCTTGGTTGAAAAAAAGGTTTTGGGTGAAAACCCTTTAAATCTTTTAATTCTTTCCATCCTTTTGCTAACACTTACTGAAATTGATGATTTTTCTGTTGCTTTAAGCTTTTCAAGATTATTTATGAAAAATTATTTATGAGAGAGATACGTCCCGCTTCCCTCCTGCCTGTCAAACTGCAGCAGCGTCTTGAGGATGGCAGCACTTTATTGTGATTTAATTTTGTATTTAGCTCTCATTCATTGATGGCTTTTTATGGGTGAGCTGCAAATTGAAAGCTTTGCTTTATAGATGTTTATGAACACAACAGTAGAAGGTGGATAAATACACCTTATCACCCTACTGAGCTCTGTAACGACCTGTAATAATTAAGCACTTACTAAGGCAGCTGCTAATGACTTACAGAGTACTTGTGATTAGAACTTTAATTATAAATTATTGATGTATTGCTGAGGAGGGGGCTGACATAGTCAGTAAATGTCCTGGCCTCTGCTACTACAACTGCAAGTATTTGGGAATAGTTCTAGAGCTGTGAGCTCAGAAAAAGCCATCATTCCTTAGTGACAGGTGGGAATAATTTCATTGGAATATCCCACCATACCTGGAGCACTGCCTCAGCTCCTGAGTGAACGGATGCTCTTAACATGCCTTGTTTGTTTGTTTTTAGGTGATGGCACTACTTTTTTTCAATGTATTTTGAAGTATTTACTGAAATCAGCAACCAAAAGTAATACAAATCCTCATTTGTAAGACTTGAAGATAGCAAATAACATTGTAGATTCATCAGCTGGCTGATGCTAATGGGGGAACTGGGAGGAATTGCTGTCAGTAGCTGTGAGAGATCAACAGTTGTGAGCTAAAAATTAGGGATGTGTAAGGCAAAAAAAGAAAGGAATTATTTAGGGGACAGAGAAAGGAAGGTGGAAATGCACTGACATTTAGAAATCACATGGGGCAGCTCTATAAATCACTTTTTAATATATATTTATTTTTATATATATGTATGTGTATTTTATATATATATATATATGCAAGAACACACGTTTTTTCTTGTTATCTGCTTGGTCCAGTGCTGTGGGACTTAGTCAAATCTATAAACTAGAAAAAAGGCATGGGAAAAAAAAATCCACACTGAAATTTAAAGTGTTTATTAATTAATTTATTTAACTTGCATGTGCATTTGTCTCACCAGTAGCTGGTGTTCACAAAAAAACCCCTTTGAAATCGACAAAATTCTCAGTAAACTCGATGAACACTGTTTAAAGTATCTAATGATAAGAAAGTTGCAGAAAATTCTTCACTTGTACAGCCTAAAATGTGCTGAATATTGAAGAAAAAAACCCCACCAACCCCTTTTTTTTATTCAAAGATGGTTAAAAAAGTTAATTGTGTGGCTAGTATTAAGTTGTGCCATATGCCATTGCCTGGACTGGTGCAGCCTGGTTTCCTGAGTTGTCAAGACTACAAAAGAGAGCCCTGGGAGGCTGTGGGTGCTGCTCCCGGCCGGGTGGGCTCCGGGAGCTGTGGGGCGGCGGGAGCCAAACACATTTTCTTCAGTGTCTTCTTAAAATGTGCAAACAGGGTTAGGGAGAGAGAGCAGTGGGGATAAGACACAGATGTAAGAACATCTCTTCCATGTTCCAGATCATCTTTATCTCCTTTTTTCTCTTTTTTTTAAATTGCTTCTCTCCCTCCACATATTCTTTAAATTTTTAAGGGCAGAACTAAAGGAGCTTCTTTACTATTGGCAACTCTTTTCTCCCAGAGGAAGATCTTTAAGCAACAGCTCCCACCAGGTTTAGATGTTTGGTTATAATTTACTACAATATATAACAATTAATTTATTAACTATGAAATTCCATAATAAGAAAGAAACTGTGTTTACACAAAGTTGGCTTTGTGGTTCTTAAAGATACCATAAAATGAGGTCAGTAAGAAAAAAAAACAAACTTGAAAAACATGGCTTTTGTATTATATAGAATTAAAAACAACTAATCGTTAATAAATAAAATTAATTTCTCATTGAAATAATTATGAAGCACTTCTAAAAATTTTAAAGGCAAATCTATTTAGGCCTACAGTTAACATGCAAAGTCATTCAACAAATAACACAAAATTGTACCGCAGTAGTCAACTGTTGCATCAACATTCAGAAAGGTCTAGACAGCAGCACAACTTCTCTATGGCAAATGCCTGGCAGCGCATCCCATTCCCCTCCCATCCCACGGCTCTGCCTGAGCTCTGGGGATCGCTCTGGGGTGGGAGGAGGAGCTCCTGCCCTCCTTCTCCACTGCCAGAGCATGTCAGAAACAGTGGAGGCTTCTGTGGTGGCATAAGAAAAGAGGGATCACCCTGGCCTGGGAGGCCCGTGGGGCCAAGGCTGGGCAGGGGCATGGGCTCCCAGTGAGGGGGGAAAGGGGAGCCCCTGACCACAGCTGGCCCTCAGCAGAGCTGGGGCTGCCACTGGCACCCAGGGCCCCAATCCTGGTGCTCCCACCAGCATCAGTTATCCTTGGCTCTTCCGGCTGCTGTAAGGGCAGGATGAGCCCCCTCCTCACCCCAGGGGAAATCTGCAAAACCTTACAACTTCCTAAAGGTGGTTGTGGTTTCTTTTTTTTTTCTTTTTTCCTGTTTTCAAAAGGGTTAAAAAAAGTAGGAAACTTCATCTTCTCAAATTCTCGCTAAGTTACACTTATTACTTCAACTAACACAACAGTTACATGACAAAGTACCGCAAGTTATCAAAACGTACTGTACAGAAAATTACAAACTTGTTGCAAAATACATTGCGCTGCTCTGACCGAGATAAAAAGTGCTTTATTTTGTCAGAAAAGTGTTCTTCTGAAACAGAAGTGCCGTAGCCTGCAGTAAAGTTCTGGTGTTTCGCTCTGGCTGTGCTCTCCTCGGCTAAATTACCTTTCCAACGTTGGCATTTGGTGCCTTCTGCCCGGATGGCCCAGCAGACAGCAGTGCTGGGAGCGCCGGTGCCCAGGGGAGCGTGGCTGGGATTGCTCCCTGTCCCTGGCACAGGGAGCACAGAGGGCACTGCCTGGGCTTTGGGGTTCTTTATACACCGCGTTATTTCTGCAGGGCTGGTTTCCTTCACAAGGTTTTCCTCCTCCCTGCCTGCGGATCCCACACAACTGCTGGCATTCCCACACGGCCGTGAGCCAGGCTCTGCACTGACCTCTTCCCAAAAAGCTTCAGCGATGCCTGTGCTGCCTCATGAGGGGCACGATGCAGGAGGGGGGCCCAGCCAGTTTGAGAAAGGGGTGTCTCAGCAGTTCCTGTGCCGTGGCTCTCTGCGAGGGCTCCCGCACCAGCATCGAGTCCAGGAAGCCCCGGAGGACCGAGGAGACCTGAAACACCACACTGGCATTAGGGGTGGACAAAAACACCTAGCTCCAGCCTACACTGGCTCTGTGCATGCTGTTTTCTTGGGAAGACAAGGGACACTCTGATCTTCCCTATGGCAACAGCTGTGCTGAGCCAAAGGGCTGTGGGTCTTTGACGTGCTACTGATGTTTGAAGTATTTGGGTATCACTGGGTTGCAGAACAGCATTAAGGCAGGCTGAGCACTCAGGTCTGATGGAAACAACACCCAAACTGGGAGGTGCCCAAAGGCTTCGGCACAGGGCACGGATGTACCAACCCACCCCTGCAGCAGGGCCGATGAGCCGGCCTGCTCTGGTCCTCGGGCAGGGTGGGAAGCACAGGGAGCACGAGGCTGTGCCCAGCTCCCTTTGCCATCATTGGCTGCAAAAGCAAAGCCTGGGCTGGGCACAAACAAGGCCATGACTGATGGCTTTGGTCTCACTTCCTCCTCACGGGAGTCCTGTGTAGGACCCACTGCTCAAGGTGGGACCTTAGAGATGTAAGTTATCATTTGGGCATGGAGGTGTGTGCCTGCAGTGTTCCTGAAGGCGTGACTGTGCAAACCCCTGATCCCCACGGGAAGCCTGACCTTGTGCATGTCCTTCACGCGGGGCGGGAGGTTGTCCCGGATGCGGCGCATGGCCTGCAGCGGCGGCTCGTTGAAGTAGGGGGGTTCCCCATCGATCATCTCGATCACCATGATGCCCAGGGACCAGATGTCCACCTGGAACACACACAGGGAACACTGCTGGCAGTGCAGAGGGGCCACAGGCTCAGCACAGGGGACCCTACAAACCCCGGAGCTGGCTCATGCTGCTGTCTGCCACCAGTCTAAGCCAGCAGTCTGGGGAGCCAGCACCATCCATCTTTCTTTTTTAACCAGCCAACCATGATTTTCCTTCTGAGCAGTGAGTGCCTTGACAAAACAGATCAGCAGGGACTTACAAACCTGGGTCTGTAGCTGGTTTAGGTGCTACCCACTGGAAGCTCCGTGCCTTGGAGAGGCTGTGTCCTGCTGCCCTGCATTCCAGCTGCACTGATTTGCACCCACTGAATGCCAACCCCAGGCTGGTTCTGCAGCTGCTGGAGAGCAGGGTACACTTCAGCTGCTGTGAAATCACTTACTCTATTCCCCTGAAGCTTAAAGACTACAGGAACTCCGTTCAATACCCCGAGGCAACTGCAAGCACTCACTACACCCAGGCCTGTTTACAGCCAGCACAGGTAACACATTATGTAAGAACTTTGGAAAGTGATTCAGCTCCAGCTCAAAAAAAAAAAAATTTTTTTTCTTAGTTCTGGCCTGCTGCAGAGCTGCTCCAGAATCCCAGTCCTCTGATGCCTGTAATTCCTGTCATTTGCCAGCCCAAATAGAGTCAGGGCCAGTTCATTCTGCTTTTGCTCTTTTGCCAACACCATCCTTTAGCTTTAACCCTCTTTTTTTCTTTCCTTTATGGTGGGGAAACTTAAGGTAGCCCTAAGTTCAGCCACTTTCTAATCCTCCCAGAGCTATTAATGGGCTAATAATAGTTGATGCTATTATCCCTGGAATGTCTCCTACAACAGCACAGATCCTGGGTGCAGAGCAGTGCCTGCAGGGTGCTCTTGCTGAGCTGTGCCAGAGCAGTGTGAGGATGGAGCAGCTCCTGGCTCAGCTCATCTCCCCTTCCCTGTGTGTATCTGTATTTCTATGTATCTACACTCTATATACATATGGATACGTGTACCTGTGAGTAAACATATCCGTGTCCCTGGTTCTGTCTGCCCGGCAGGGTCGAGCTCTGCAGCTGTTCCTCTCAGCACTCCCAGGCAGCAGCTCTGTCCCCACGCAGAGGAGCAGAGGCAGCCGTGTCCCCGCTGGGGCGGTGCGAGTCCCTGTCACGGCTGAGCGCGGCACAGAGGATTGCTCTTCCCAGGCTGGCAGGGCAGGAGTGCCGTGACTCACAGCTGCCTAATGGATGGGGTACGGCACTGCAGAGCTGCCAGGTGCCCACACCTTGCTGGGCTCCTCCAAAGGGTTCCAGTAAAAATGTGCACGTTGCCTTTCTCAGAACATCTGGCAGTGCTTGAAACAGCTCCCACAGAGGCGCTTTCCCTACCCCTGTCTCTCAACTAATGACAGCCATGACTGCAAGGAATGAGCCGTTGTGGAGACCAATCCCACTACAGAGGGTGGCAATGCAACCCACCCAGCTGGCCCTGAGGTTTGGGATCCTACAGGACCTGTGACCCCGCTGGCACTCCTCCAGAGGAAGGGAATGGCAGGCTTTAGCTGGAGGAAAGCAGAGTGGCTCTGCAAATGCTGATGTGACCGGGCTGTGCAGGAGGGGGCTGCTGGTTTGGCACATGCAGGTGTGCACACCTGTGACTGCAGCTCCAGCCTGCAGGCTTGATATTAAAGAGCAGCAAAGGGCCTCTCACAATGTGCAAATGAAGCCAGTTTCCCTTACTACAGCACCTCAGACCAAAGTATGTAAAGGCATTGCCCTGCTCAGAGTGCTAAATGGAGTTGTTATTTAATGACTTCATCTCGGGGAAATACTTTCAAACCAGGCACGATGTAGCACTCTGGGGCAAACATAATTGCTGCCATTTAGCATAGCTATGTAAGTGCTTCTGAACTGCACAGCTCTGACAGTGCTCCATGGGGTTGGGATATCCCCTCTGGCAGTGCACACTGTGCTCACCTCAGTGCAATGGGAAATTGGGATAGCCCCTCCTGGGACATCCCCTCCGGCAGTGCCTGCTGTGCTCACCTCGGTGCCGTAGGGAGTTGGGATACCCCCTCTGGCAGTGCCTGCTGCACTCACCTTGGTGCCATAGGGAGTTGGGATATCCCCTCTGGCAGTGCCCCCTGTGCTCACCTCGGTGCTGTAAGGAGTTGGGATATCCCCTCTGGCAGTGCCCCCTGTGCTCACCTCGGTGCCACAGGGAGTTGGGATATCCCCTCTGGCAGTGCCCCCTGTGCTCACCTCGGTGCCGTAGGGCAGGCGGGATATCACCTCCGGTGCCATCCAATAGGGTGTCCCAACCAGAGACTTCCTCCTGGGGACCTCCTTTGACACTTGGGCGCAGAACCCGAAGTCGGACAATTTTATCTGCAAAGAAGAAGTAAAAGCCCCTCTTGAACAACAGGACAAACTCCTTCAAGACACAGCTCCAGCTGCAGCCGAAGGGACAGGGCTTGAGCTGCAGCTTTTGCCTTGGACAGGAGAGCAGCCCAGCTCTGGAGGAGTGTCTGGAGATGGGAGGACAGCCTGGGGAACATGCAGTTCATTAAAATGAAGGCAAGGGGAGATGCAGGAGAGTGGCCATGGTGCTCATTCCTGATATCATCTGCCACAGCCCATTGCCTCTCCACCAGCAAGGGATGCGGAGGTGATACATGGCTTGTAACACTTAAAAATAGAAGGAAAACAAAATATTCCAAATAGAACCCCCATGTTTCTAGTTATGCATGTGATATCCAGTAATACACATATTCCACATGACACACACCCCTCCTGTGGTTTGTACCAGGTATACAATCCCTGAGTTTGCCAGAAAACATGAGAAACAAGTGGCATTCACCCCATTCCCTTCTACCATCCACAGAAAACAAAACCTCTTCCAATGGTTTGTCAAGCCCAGGACCTCACACTGCGGACTATCACTGAAGAAGCAGTCATCTTTGTGCAGCAGGAGAGCTAATCTGGAGAATGCAGGGAAGGGTACAAGACTCCTTGCAAAAGAGTTAACCTGTTCCCTTTGCTTGGGAACTCGGGAATTAGTACTGTCCTTGAGTAGCTGTGGCAGTGACCTGAAATAGAAATAATGGGATACACAAGCACTCCGGAGAGCAGCTCTTGCTGCATCATGTGCCTGGCTCACACTTTTATGACAGTTTTTTTTAACAACAAAAATTATGGAAAATTATCACCTCCCCCTCCCTGTCGCTGTACAATGCCAAGGTGAAAACTCCTCCAACCACAACAAGCTGGTCTGAGGGTTGGTGGCATCACCCCCTTCCAGAAACAGCTTGCTCCTTAAGGCTAAAATCTTTTTTTTAACCCTCTGAGTACTTATTTGGAGGCCTGGAAGCTACCAAAGGGATTTTCCTGGACCTTTTCCTAACCCCCATCACTGCACAGTTCAGTGGGGACCCACGCCCAAGGTCCACAGGCTGTGTATCCCATCAGTGTCGGGGGATACAAAGTGAGCCCAAACAGCCCCAGGACAACTGGAGTGGGAAGCTGCATAAATCTCTGCATTGTGTAGACTTATTGTCAGCACTCACTTGTTTTCTTTTGGATTCAGCACAGACATTACTTTTTTAAAAGTTCCGGGTATTATTTTTAACAGAATTATGAAATGATTGTTGGTATTTCTAAAACAAAGCCAATAATAGCCAAGTTCTCCACGCTAAATGTATTTTTCAGTTTACAGGATGAAGAATGGAAGAAATAATGCATATTTTGGAAGCAGAGCCCAATCTTCTTTTGTAGGAGCACAAGAGGTTTTGCATATCTATTGCTCATTCCAGTACATAAAAGACAACGATTTTCTAAAAAAAGATAATTGCACAACACAGCCATGAAGAAATCTGCAATGCAGATAATAAGGACTGGAGTAATGAGTATAATGAGGCACTGTATGCAGATCCCGAGCGCAGATCAGATGTTATTTCAGCAACATGAACTGAAATCACAACTGAGAAACTCCTACACACGTGGGATTTTCTTTCCTTGACAGGATTAACGGGAGCAGCCTGTGACTGCTGCAGGAAGAAAATCCCTCTCCCTTGGCATCAAATTAGACAGGCGAGCCTTTGGCTACAGAGTCAGACCAGGCCTGAGAAGCCAAGAGCTTTACCTTTGGAAGGGGAAGGTCTGGATCTGCTTCCAAACCAAAGCTCTTGGGCTCAGTCCAACCCTCACACAGGTGTGTAAGGCCAGTGGAGCAACCCTTAATTTTTTTTGTGTGCAAACTACATTTTGTTTACTGAGCAAGTCAGTGCAGCATTTTGTCCCCTTCTCCCCTTGCTCATTAACAACACAAAGACAGAGCAAGTCACCGTAAATGGAAGTGTGGGACAAGTATTATCAAGCATCTTGGAAGTGTGAAAGCTACTTTCACCATCTGGGGAGGGTTTCAGCAGTAATGCAGATGATTTCCTATTTGCATAAATTGATGTTGGCCTCCTAACCAGCTTGGGGAAGCAGAGCACATGTACAGAAACTGCCAACTAAATGATAATTAAGTGTGGTAAAAAGGAAGTGTTTTTTGAGAGGCATCAGAGTAGGAGTGGTGCAGCCCAAAAGAACATCTCCCATCACCTGATCATCACCCTTGCTGTGTAGGTCCTCTGCCACTGCCTTTTGATGGCTCCAATCCCTCCCCAGGGACTCTGCCTGCAGCACAGACGCCAATCACCGGCCAGACCAGGCCTGAGTTTTTCGGATTCAGCTCCCTCACAAGTTATCCACAGGTCACACCCCATTCTTTCCCACGCCTGGGTTATTTTTCTCCAGGCAGTGCCACTTTGAGCACGGGTATTGTCCTGGCAGCCCTGGGGGCTGGGAAGGCCGGGTGCTCACCCTGCCGTCGCTGGTGAGCAGGATGGAGTCGCTCTTGATGTCGCGGTGGATGACGCCCTGGTTGTGCAGGTAGGACAGAGCTCTCAGCACGGACAGACAGACTGTGGCGATCTGCTCCTCGTTCATCCTGCAACAGCAAGGGGCAAAAACCAGCTCAGTGCTGAGGAACACGGGGGGAAAGGGGATGTGGAGAGGCACAAGTTCCCATTCACACCACTATACAAGAGATCCTTTAGGCAGTGGCTCTGCGGGGCGAATCTCTGGTCCTATTTCTGTCAAAAAAAGGGAGATGGGGGGTGGGGATCAGCTCCGCAGCAAGGTCTGGATTAGTCTCCCTGCAGCACTAAAAAAGCCAAGTGTGCCATGTGCTGTAGCCTGTTTCCCTCTGGGAAATCATGGAAATGCCTTATTTACAGAAAGCTCACTGCTTGCCAAGCAGGGCAAATCACTACTGGGATGGAAACAGGCGTGGAATAAATACGAGAAAAAACACCCTTAATTGTGCAGGCAAAACATCAGGCCTTGGGTTGTAGCTCTTCGAGAGCACTTTTATGCCTTCTATAAAAATATTCCGGGTATTTCAGCAGAAAAATCAACAACAGGAGTTCCCATTTCTGTGTACAGTTGAAAAACCCCATTCTGGGGTCCTTCTACCAGCTACAGTGCAATGCCTGGGCTGGGTTGTGCACCCTGGTGCCACTGTCCCATTGCTGATGTCCCCAGCATCTCTTTGACATGAGCAGAAGAACACCCGTGGAGATTTCTGCTTTAACTTTGTGTGCCATTTGCAGTATTTTACCAAAATCTTTGAGGGAAGGTCATGCAATGTAAAAAAAAACACCCAGAAGATTAAGAAAAGACTATTCTGAGTTAAAAAATAGATGACAGCTCTTAAGAAGTGGTGTCCTGGGAACATCTGTTTGCTGTTAAACTTCTGTCAGAAACAGCTAAGATAGAGCTTTTAACGGTTTGGCAAATACTTCCAATATTGTGATTTATTTCAGCACGTAAGCTAAGGTAACACTAAAAAAACACCTGCGTTACAACTCTTGGTAGGATCGAAGAGCATCATGAAACTAGGAGAGAAGACAAATTTTCTAATTTATAATTCCTTGCTTTTGTTCTTGCTCCCCTAAATGCTCTCCCACTGGTTTGGTGTGGAAATTTTAATTTTCTTTCATTCAAGAGGAAGAAATTAAATAAAGAATCCCATTTTAACCAGCTTAACAGAAGCAGATGAGCAAAGAGCAGATGTAAAGAGGGCTGTAAAATACAATGTCTTCCCTCAGAAGAGGTAGAGCAGTTCCATACACTGCAGCTCTTGTGCTGGCTAATTTCCTACCGTGTGTAGGTGTAACATTAACTGAAGTATGGGAATGTGCTCCACCATAAGCACAAATATTCTGATAGAAAAATACTTTCCCCCTTACGTTTTAGGCTTGCAGATAACCTTCGTGAGGAGAAATTACCCTTAGAACAGATGTGGTTATGACTGCAAACTCAACAATACAGATCACCAAACAGGGAAAAGAACTTTTTTTTTTTGCCATTTTAGGACATAATGGATAAAAGTTGTGCTGCTGCTGAAGTGCCTCCTAAAGTGTCAGCAAATCCCCATCTACCAGCAGGTCCTCTCAGGTATTTCCTTCCCTTTGGTTTAGTGAATGCTGGTATCGACAGGAGCTCATCAGCAATTCTGGCTTATGGGTGATGGCAAAGCCAGCGTGCTACGTATGGGCTGAACTATGTGTACATATCAAATATGTGGATATCTATTCTCCATGCACGGATACTTTTTAACTTCACGCATTGCTGTGTTTTTCTCTCTGTATTTGGTGTGCACACACCCCCAACCCACCTGGTGTGAGTGACGATGTCCGTGAGAGCGCCGCCCTCCAGGAACTCCATCACGACCCAGAGCTCGTCCCCGACCAGGTAACTGTTGTACATGTCAACCACGTTCTCGTGGTGGTAATCTCTCATGATCACAACCTGCAGAGGCACAAAGGGATGAGCTGGGAATGCTACAAGCCTTATCTGACACTTGTTTTGACCTTCTTTTTCACCGTACTCCTCTCCTGGTGCTTAGGAAAGGTTCTGCAATGAATCACACCCTCCCTAATCCTTACGCCAGCGCGTAAACAAAATCAATATATTTACATAAAAGTATCAGTCATCATAAATACATCAGGAGGAAGAAAGAATCTCTAGCTGATAGAGTATAAACAGTAGATAATTGTTTTATTTCAGCCTGCAGGAACAGAACTGTTTATTTAATTGGTTTTTTTATTGCCACTTGCTTTCAGTACAACAGATTTTTTTTTACCTGATCAATCACTCAACGCATCAAAGTTGTTTTGTATCATGTACTAAATGGTACTTTGCAGAATTTCAACAGAATGCTGGAGTAAGGCCCCAGAAAACTCACTCAATGAGACTTTTAAAAGGCTTTCTGTGTTTTATGTACTCTGAGTTAGACACACAGGAGAAATACCAACAAGATATTCTCAAGAGATCAAACAACAAAAAACTTTACTGGCAGCTTTAGAAAATCAGAGAACTTTGACAAAAAGCTTTGTGCAACATTCAGCCAACGTAAAACACTTCTCAAAGCCCATCAACTTGGCCCTTTCAGCTTGGCAAACTCTAGCTTTTAATTCGACTTTAAGTTACTCAAAAATTCTGAGAAGAAGGAATTAGAAGAAAAAGAAAGAGAGAAAGACAGAAAATATATAGAAAAGGATACATACAGCTACCAACCCCTGCATTCCAGCACAGCACATAGAAAGTCCAAGAGAAAGTAGGGTCAAGACAAGTGCTTGCCTCGTGTTTGGCCTAAATACCCCCTGGGCCTCTCCCCTGGGTGGGACTTGCAGTCATGTGGCCACTTTGGGGCTGCACTGGGGCTCCAGGGGCAGGTGTGGAGCCTTGCCCCCGGTGTGCCAGGGGCTAGCACCATGCCAGGCTGCAATCCTGGCTCTAGGGGGGTGTGGAGCAGGGCAGTGAGGCCCGACCTGCCCCTGCCCCCACACAAATGCACCCCAAAATGCCTGGAGACATCAGTCTCTCCAGTCTCTCACTGCTGGTGATACAGGGGACAACTCCAATCCCACAGCTAAAAGGGACTGCTCAGAACTGGCACCACAATAAGGGCAGCCCAGCCAAGACAGTGCCCATGAGCACAGGGTACTGAGGGGTGTCAGAACGGCAACCAGGAGAGAGAACAACAGCCAGGGAAGGCTTCATTACAGACAGAGGGATTTCATCACTGCTGACAAGAGATTTTCAGATGTCACGAGTGACTGGAGCGTGTCAGGGAAGCAGCTTGGTCCTGCACAGCTTGTAGGACCTGCTTCAAGATGTTCCTGTTCAAGAGACACTCAGTTAGAGCCACCACAGCCTCCAGCAGAGGCAAAGCCAAGCCCAAATAACCAGGACAGTCATGCACTGTGTAAAGAACTGCGTGAAGTTTGTTAAAAACTATTATTTCAATTAAAAATGTGAAGTTCTTAAAGGTTTTAAAGAAACCAATCTGTCACGTGCTGAGGGAAGATCCACTTCTAGTTAAAACACAGGAAACAAAAGGCAGAATGAAAAGGTTCATTCTCACAGGAGGTTTTCCTGGAATCCTGCACTGGTTTTGGTATTGATCAGGATATTTACAAGTGATCTCAGAAAGGGAGCACTGAACACACCCCATCAGCTTCTCTAAGAGAAGAGAAGTTAAAGAAGGACTAACTCTTCAAGGTGCAGAAGGTATTCTCATCCCCAAACAACCGAGTGAAAAAATGGCAAATGAAAATGAGTGTTCTGAAATTTAAAATAACATACATGGGGAATACAGTCTCCCATAAGCAGCTGTGGGCTTTGAACTGGCTGCAACCACTCAGGAAAGGAGATGTGGGAATTAACACAGATGGTTCCATAAAAAAGGGACTGCCAGCTCTTAGCTTAGCAAAACCATCAAGAAAGCAAAGGGAGTGCTGATGGTTAGGAGAGGAAGGAGAAAGGAAACAAAAAGCACATATAAGCCAGAATACAGTGCACACGCTTCTTGAACAGTCTGGTTAGTTTGGATCCTCCCTCTTGGAAGAAGGAACTGTGTCAGGACAGTCAGAAAAAGGCAGCCGGGCTATGTCTGAGCACCTGACACACTGCATGGACCAGCTGATACATTTCTGAGCCGTTTCCTGTGACAACATTAGAGGTTTAAAGCCAGGAGGAGCCGCAGCTCACTTGAAACTGGTCTGGCTATACAGTATTTATACAGCATAGATGTGTGTGGGACTCATCACCTCTTTTAGAAAGATTAATTTGGCTCTTGATGGTGGCATTTGGCCCATGCCTCCTGTTGAACCTGCCACCTGCAAAACCTGAGGCATCACCCAAACCCACGTACCTCGTTGAAGAGCAGCTCCCTTCTCTGCTGTTTCCTGAGGTCCATCTTCTTCACAGCGACCTGCTTCCCCGTGTGCTTCTCGGTGGCGATGCACACGATCCCCGTGGAGCCCTCCCCGATCTTGATGAAGTTGTCCAAGTACTCCCGGGGGTCCCCGGGGCTGACCACGAGCTGCAGGGCAGCTCGGAACTGTTCGTGGGACACCCTGGAGGGCTGCTGGTCCGAGGAGGAGCCCCAGCTGGGGGGAGGATAAGCACTTGACGTGATACTTGGGGAGCTGGGGTAGGAGGCGGTGGAAATATAGGGAGAGCCGGGCTGGAGAGGCGGCTGGTGATAGTGGGGGGCTTTGTGGTAGACCAGGGGGTACTGGTAGCTGCTGCTGGAGTAGCTGACTTTGCTCTGACTCTGAGGTAGCTTGACTGGGCCCCGGGGGTAGGTGTCCGACCCCGAGAGCGGTGGGCTGACGACCAGCTGTGCTCGGTCATAATCCACCTGCAACACAAATGCAGAGAGTGAGGCTGAGCGAGCAGCACCCTTCTCCCTGCCCCTCCACTCCGTTCGTTTCCAGCACCCCCAGAGGTCCCAGCAGAGCTGGCACAACGTGCTCCCACATCATCCCTGTTCCGCTCAACGTGGCGCTGCCGCCCCGCTCTGCGCAGGCATTTTCAGACCACTGGGCTGCAGTGCCCTCAGCACCACTGACATGAGGCTGGGCAAGTCCAGGAGATCTTTCATGCATCTCAGGTCCATTCTTCTGTCCAGGTACCTGTTTGTACATACAACAGTCTTTGCTGAACTGTAGAATGGCCTGGGTTGGGAGGGACCTATGCTCCAAAAAGTGTATTTGCTCTGCATCTGCAGTGCCCTGCAGGCTCTCAGGGCCATTTCCTCCAAGAATCCATCCCTGTCACGTCCAGCCAAAATTTGCCCTTTGGCAAATTCCAATTTGTGTCTTACCAGAACCTGGATTTTGATTGTCAACTCTTAGCCTTTTCTTATGTTTTTCTCCAGCACTTCAGGGATAACCCAACCTCTTCTTGTGGAGGTGGTGGTACCCTAAAATCCCTGTCATCTCCTGTCTCACTGTGCTACCAGCTGTTGTCTGAGTGACTGCTTACATGAATTTGATGAGAAGCCTAATTCAGGTCACCATTTCTTAAATCATTTGCCACAGCAACACGCTACTTAACTGCAGTGTCACAAAACTGCTAATTTTCATCTGAAATCAGAGAAAATCGCAAAGGAAATTATCCCAGTGGGAAGCCTTGTTCATTTGTAGGTTCCTTTCTATTTTTTATATTTTCCAAGCTTCTATAAGCTTCTTACAGTGAAGGCTAACGAATACTTCACATTTACAAACGTAACAGTTTGCTTCTATCCAAACTAAACCCCCCCAAAAGATGTAGAACAAAAAAATCCACCCCAAAATTATATTTTTTTCTTCTGGAAAAGAACATCTTCACATTTACAGTATGTTGCTCCTGACGATGTGTGGAGCATCTCGGGGCAGGGGAGTGGTTTGACACAGGCTCATCATGTACCACAATTACAAATAATTATGGCAATGAGTTCATTTAATCAATCAATTTCAGTGGCAGTGCACAGGGATGGACAGAGCAGCAAACTCTACACGGCCCCCAGTTGCTACTATTACTGCTGGCTGCCGGCCAGGAGTCCCTGATCCATGTTAGTTAAATGCACATTAATCTGAATTTGGCAGTGTAATCAAGGACCCAACTGAACTGTGAAATTGAATTCTGCGGTGGAACATCATTTGACCATTTTATGCTAAGACTGCAAAAAAAAAAAGACAGGAAAAAAAAAAATCTGCCGCAGCATCAATTTATCACCGTGGGCTCTGCACAGCGAGGAGGAGTTTGGAGCTGGAGTCGCCTCGGTGCGGGCAGAAAAGCCTCCAGTGCAATTTTATGTCGGCGCTTTCCCACCTCCCACGTGAGCCGGGCTGTGCCTATCCTTTCGTTCCAGGAGAGCTTTAGTGGGGAAGAAGGAATGCCTCTCCAGAGGGGCTGCTCAGAGGTTTCTCTCGGAAAAGCTGAAGTCTGCTTCCATGCGAGGCTCGCACACTGACAGCCACCTGCCATCCAGAGCACCCGGTGAGCACCAACGGGGCTGTACAGCCACCTCCCAGGATGCTGGCACTGCTTAGGCAAAAACCCACATGATTACAGCCATCATTCCCTTATTCCGTCAGGCAGGGGCAGCCATAAAATAGAAGGGAGTCAGAGACATCATGAATTTCATGAAGGACATCACATCTGCCAAACTAATTAACGCGGAAAAGTGCTCAGATGGTTTGGTGGAGGGAGGGAAAGTCAATCTAACCCTGTCCTATATATCTGTGTATGTAGGGGCAAATAAATTATTGCTTTGGCTGTAAATACACCATTTTCTTTATAACCACTGAGATGGGGAAAACCTGGTCTAGAAATTCAAGCTGGATAAATCCACACCAATGAATTATTTGAGGCTTCACCCATGTCTGGTATTTCTGAGTATGCCCTAAGCTTAACACACTGGCAAAAGAATATTCTGCAGTGAAATTTTAGAATGAAAATTCAGGGGTTCAGTGTGCTTGCTAAGAATTTTTGAAAGCTTTTTGAGGTTAGCATTGCTGTACAATGTAAACTCACTTCCTGAATCCCATGAAATGTTACAAAAAGTCAGGAGCTATAATGAGTAAATCAGCTGAAGCTCTCCTCTGAGGCTGTGTCCTGACGCAGTGCTCCACATCACAGCAAAATCAAACGCACTTTATTCCACTAATAATTCTATTTCTGCTACTGAATGCAGTCACCTACCGAAAGGAAATCCTTTAAATACTACAAAGCAAAGAAGAAAACAGTCCCACACTCATTCAAGAGCAGGTCAAAGGAGCAGCCAAACATCCGTCACGGCACAGCGGCATCTCCCGCATCCGCACACGGCCACTGGGGTGTCTTCGCCATTAAAACGTGGACATGACGCCGTGTCTAAACTCATTTCAGCTCTCGCTCTGCTGACAGCGATGCCTGTTACGTACTGCAAGCAGAGGAACACCTGCTTGCTCCTGAGGGGTCCCTGCCCCGTGAGGAGTGCACCTGGGCAGCCTTGCAGCCGAGCGGGTGTCCCCACGCGCTCTGCAGTGGGACTGCGGCAGAGCCGCAGCCGCAGCCCCGCAGCCAGAGCCCCCATCCTCCAGTCCCGGCGGGATGGACTCGCCCCTCCGTGACATACAAGGGATTTCCATTTGATAAGGTTTCAGTTTGCCCAAGTCAAAGGTGTGGAAGGGATGGTCTGTAAATCACATGGAGATTGCAAACGCAAAGGTTACTCTCTGGTGCTTTGCTGGTGGAAATCCCCAAGACTCCCTGTTCCACACACAGAGGCGGCAGGCAGCACTCATGTACAGCTGCTGGCATGTGAATGGGAGGACAGGGAAAAAAGGAGAGGGTTTCTGACAGCAAAGGCTTGGCCCTGCCTTTGCCAGGCTGGAAATGTCCTCGTGATGCAGAGGGACACAGAGGATGATGGTGAGAGACACCTCTGCTACATTACAGCAGTATGAGCAAAGGAGAGAGCAGACATCAGGGACCCTTGGAGGGGGGACAGGAGAAGGTCACAGAGAGCTCCTACTGGAAAATGACAGGGAAAGGAGCTTTGAAATAATAGGGCTTGGTACCAGATGTTAAGAGGGCTGCCTGCGATGAAGAGGAGGGTAAAAAACCCCCATGCAGTACAGAGTGGCCAAAAATAAGCCAACCTGACACAACAAATTCAATATTGTCAGACAATACTGAGGTAGGACATCAGCTCTCTGTGATGAGGGTAACACAGCAAACTCCGCAACACATGCGGAGTTGGTCTGCAGGACAGGAGGGCAGGTGGGTAACACAGGGGTGGGTCAGAGGGAACTAAATCTGAGCCTCGGGCTTCCTACACCTCCATGGTCCCACCACACAGCAGGGGCCAAGCCCAGAGAAGGGCAAGTCTTCTGATCTAACAACTCTGACATCACTGATGATGAAACAGGGCAGACATTTGATTTATCTGATATCTCTTACCTGCAAAAAGTACTGAAGTAAGTCTGCTCTTCATGTTTACAAGCCAAAATGAACATCCTTGTTAAACGCACTTTGATGCCATGCATTCGTGCCTGCAGATTTTTCACTTACTTTTTCACCCCTTTTAATTATACTTTAAACCCAATCTCATTTGTAAAATCTCTGACTCGAGATCTGATTCTCATTTAGTAAGCCCATTTGACGAACCATTATCTTACTAATGCCTCCTTGAAAAGAAGATTCTTCAGCAATCATCCAAGACAAGAAACTCCTATTCACTTCCAGGAGCTGTGGACGGGTTTGGGAATTGAACTGCTGCATTTAACAGTGAATCATCAAGTTTCAATACACCAAGGTTGTAGAAGTGGTTTTGATGCTCTGAGGAGAGGAATAGCTCAAAATGAATCTTGCATGGAGGCATAATTTTTTTTTACAAAAGTTGTTACTGCGTTTCAGTGGGATGTTTTGCAAAGTGCTGGAATCCTGTAAAAAACACCTCTGTCTTCTGCCCTATTGAAAGGTGTAGAACTGGCAGAAGCAGGTGCTACGGGGTCTCTGAATCACTGGATTTGTCCTTCTCCTTTCTAAACTCTGACAAAACTTTACTGCTTTCAGTAAAGGAAATGGCAGCTACCCCATCCCAGATTTTGCTCACAACTTCCAGAATCCACACTGAATGCCAAACATCAGTTAACCGCCACACACACTCCTCCCACCACACCCTGAGCTTTGGAAAGGCATCTAAAGAGACCTGTAACTTTTCTACTCCCTCCATGATTTCTCAAGCTCCAAAGCCCAGCTCTGTGCTTTAATACAAAGAGGGATGAAAAATGCATCGCTCACCCTTCACTGTGGGGCACTGCACCATGGTAATGGCAAAGCAGCCAAAACCTAAGGAAGCACGACACAGGCACGCCTCCAACACAGGGGTATCAGGGATCTGCAGAGACCTGGGACTGCAGCAGGACACAGCCACGTTCTCAGAGCACACAGCCAGCAAGCAAATGCACTGTTCAGGTATCATCAGAGAGCAGAACGGATCTCACCACTGACAGGCACCTACCTCAGCACGTGGAAAGTCACAGCAACCCCAGACTTGGAAAATCATCATCTCTGTGCCCGTTGCTAGGGGAACTCAGTGATGTTCAGTGCAAACTACATGGAAAAAGCATCTCTTGCAGAGTATTAGATGCTTAAGCAGGTCATCATGGTTATGTGATTAGAGGTGTGAGAAAAGCACTCTGAACTGAACTGAATGAGTGGTTACAGCAAACTGTTGCAAGCAGGGTAGGAAAGCTTGTGTAGGTAATGTACCTCATGTGGCAGAGCAGGGACAGATTTGTGTAGAGGAGCTGCCTTAAGATAACATGGCTGAAAAGCTTTCTAGCACATCAACCCTTTTTTAAAACTACATCTAAAATGTCTTGGGTGAGATCAGCTGCTTTGATTTGATTTCAGTGCTTAAAAACAAAGCAGAAAGGGGTAAAGCCCCTACTCTCCTTAGCAGCGAAGAGTTAATAAACCATGCAATATAAACATGGCATAAATACAGTATAAACACTGAAGCACAGAGGTTTCAGCCTTGCACAGTAACAATTCTAACACAGAAGTATCTGATACACAAACCAGACCAGCATCTCATCTCCTGCTGGGATCTGCTCAGGCATACGGGAACTCTCAAGGCTACAAAAATCTGCCAAAGAACTTGGGCTTATTGAGAATTTCAAATAAAATTCCCAGAAGATGGGCATCTCCAAACCTGCCTTTTAGTAAGTATCTTAAAGCCCCTACTCCCTGGCATCCATTTTCATACATCCAAGTAAAGCAGGTGGGTTTCCACACCTGCCAAGGAGCAGCCACGCAAATCCCGGGGACGCTACCAGCCGTGTTTGGCACTGCTGCCTTAGGTTTTAACTTTTGTATTTTTCAAATCCTTTACTGCCCAGTGTGTTACTCTGAAGTTTCTTGTAGCCTGTTAACTACTGTTCTCATGCTGGTTCGACATAACAAAGCTTCTCCAGGCTTGCTCTCCAAGGACACCCAGATTGTCCTAGGCCCAAAATGTGTGAACTAAAAAGCCTTTGAGAGGAGGGCAACCTTGCGGTAGTTACATCATTAACTGGGGTTGTAAGAGGAGAATTAATCCTGATATGCAAATGAACCAAACTTATAAAAGTGTGAAGAACTCGTGACTGGGGGTCCATCCTGGGTGTAGCCTTTGGCCTGCCCAGGGTGTACCTTTGAAGGCCCTTCCAATAAATACCTACCTTTATTCCCTTATTCCTGTCTAGTCTCTGTTTTTAGGTGGCCATCTCAGGCATCAGCATCGTGTGCCCAAGCATGGCTCCTTGCCCTTAACTTTTACTTTTCGCGCTCCCCTTCTGGAGAGGCCGATCCCTGCCCTGGCAGCACTGTCCCCAGGCAGGTCAGGTTACCTTGGGAATGCCTGCTGCAGTTTCGGACAGGCGAGGGTAGGTGTAGGAGCTGTAGGAATGTCCTTGCTGGTGAGCTTTGAAGGCGCTTGCTCCGTAGGGCATGGCGGGCTCCTGCAGGCCGGAGCCTGACCTGGACCTCTGCCTCATGGCCGGCTGAGGACTCGCGGGGTCCACGTAGGATGACTTTGGCCTCTTATCATAGTCATCCTTGCCCAGGCCGTGTGCCCAGTCGCTGTCACCGTACTCCAGCCTCTCCTTGGGGCACTCGCTCTGCACCGATGCTCGCGACGGGGCGTAAGGAAAGGAATCCCTGTAGTCCAGGGAGGACCCGCTGGGGATCCGCTGATACTCCAGCTTTAGGCCGCCGTATTCCAGCGGTTTGGGCTTGGTCTCCAGGTGTGCATGGTAATCCGGGAGGAACCTGGAGAGGTCTGACTGCAGGGGTGTCACTTCCGAGTAATAGATGTCCCGGGACGTCACCTTCATCATGTGCCCGTTCTGCTTGGCGGCGTAGCTCCCCTTGTAGTACCTGTCCAGCTCTTCCCCGTACAGAGTCTTGTCCCGATATTTCTCCACGACGTAGTCTGTGGTAGTGTCTGACTCGCTGGAGTACTGGGAATACGTGATGTAGCCATTTTCCTCCTGGTGCCTTGGCACGTGGTTGGCATTTCCTTGGTGATGGGTGGGAGGACTTTCCTTCCGCAGGGAATTGGATCGTGTCACTGAGATATTGTCAAACTCTTCCAGCAGGCCGTTGATTGAAGTATCCTTTCGAGGCTTGTTTCCTCGAACAATAGTCTGGGAATAAAAACATTGCTCTGATTAAATACCGATTTTTGCTTACTATTTCACCAAAAAGGAAAAAAAGTCTGTGATTCACCCAGGAATACCTGTAGTGATGTGTTATGTTCTTCAGTCACATATCTCCTTTCTAAAAAAAAATCTCAACAAATACTTACAGTAGGACATGAAGAAATGAAGAAACATTTAAATTCAGTGTAGATCACAAGCTGGGATTTGGCATGCAACCCCAAGACACTCTCAAAAAGCCCAGTTTCAGAAGTGGGTGTTCAGCAGCCAACAACAGAGACATTTAAACCCACTACTTATTTTTTATTTGTTATTATTTACAGGGCACGGATAAGCTAAATGAAAATCATTCAGCGGTCACTTCTATGTGTTATTTTAACAAACTGCTGGAATGGAAAGTTAAGTGCATAGTTAAGTAGGCACTGAATTTTTTTTTTTTTTTTTTAACCAAACAGCATGTTCCTGATTAGCAGAATCCCACTGAGGATTGCCTCATGTTAACTTAGTGTAAAAGACACTCAGGAAAGAGAGAAAAATACTTAACTCCATCTCTTTGCAATGCCCAGCATCCAGCAAGTGCACAACCCTGGCTCTGGGACACCCACATCAGGGATGCCAAGTGCTGGCCTTGTTTGTTTCCCACTATTGCAAAGCCTTCCAAAGATCCCCCTGCTCATCCCTACGCCTTTCTGTCCCAAATACTGGTTCTCCTGGTAGGATGGGAGGCGAGCAGTGCTTGGTTACAGCTTTCCTTCAAGAAAGGTTTTATTTTTTTAGCCAGTACCACCCGAAGGCTTTAACACGTGGCTGCATCCATTTTTCACCTGGAGACTGCCATTGAGCACCGCTTCACGTTTACAAACACCCGACAAGAATAAGATGTACACATTGGTGGCCAGGGCCATAAATCAGCCCGGCTCTACTGAAAACACATTTGCTTTGCTGATTTACTTTGGCTAAATATCTCTGGCTGCATCTTATTTAACTCACTGAGCTTTTCAACAGAGTCGCTGTGGTCACCCCAAGGAGATTTCCCTCTGTGGGCTCCAGCCTGTGTTGAACACCGACCGTGGTGTATCGGGAACCAACCAAGCACATCAGATGCTGAATGTGGAATATTGGACACCAACCACAGCATGTCAGATGCTGAACATGGAATACTGGACACCAACCACGGCATGTCAGATGCTGAATGTGGAATACTGGACACCAACCATGGCATGTCAGATGCTGAACGTGGAATATTGGACACCAACCACAGCATATCGGATCCAGCCCGGTCACTGGCCCTGCACTCGTTGCTTTGCACCAAGCACGGTGAGGCTGCTCAATCCCTGCTTGAAAGCACTCAGGGGTTCAAACTTTGTCAAAAAAAGCATTTAATCACTAGTAAGATCACAAAATTAACAGGAATGTGCTTCTCTGTCTCTCAGCAAAAGGCAGGCGAAAAGTGAAGCAGTCCTGACCTCGCGCTGCTCCCAGCTCTGATTTATGTCTGTAATTACTTGCCTAGTTTGCTATTTTGAAGCCAGTGGTACTGAAACAATAGGACAGCAAAAATAAGGGACAGCAAATAGATCACTCCTTTCACCTCCAAAGCCATTCAGCAGGATGAGAGGAATTGGTTTCATTCTGCTACAGCCTCTTTGGCAGGATGACTGCGCGATCATTCATATTTAATTATCACATAATAAACCAGCAACATTCGACAATGAAATGCTTATAATTGAAAACAAGATTGAAATACCCAACTGCCGCCCCGCTCCCCTGTGCAAACGCCTGCCGAGGAGGAAAATGCCAATTTAACACTCTCCATGGGAATGGCCTTCACAAAGGAGGGGTTTCCTGGAGCAGCCGTGCTGGGTCTGCACAGAAGGGCCTCGGAGCCACAGGGAGCCCCTGGAGCAGAGTGGCCTCCTCTGTTCCAGGGAAGAGGAGCTGTCCCTCTGCTCCTCCAGGCACATGCTGTCTGGAAGCAGGATTTTCAGACACCTTCAGAAGGAAGATTTAGAAGAATGCAGCTGAGTGTTTATATGTTAGGGAATTCATTGGTGACAAATCCCTGCAGTTCAGGGATTTTCTGCAGACAGGTACATGCGTGGGAGCACCCTTTTCGATTATGAGGATTTAAAAATAGTACTAATAGTAAAATGATCTTATAGGAAATTCTGATTTTCAAAAAAAAAGCATTTGCCACAGAAGCCCCAGCGTGATGAAGCCGTCTTGGATAGCTCTGGGACCTCGGTGCTGTCTCATCCTGACTGATGAAGTTAAGGGGATTAAGAACTAAACCCCTTTTCTTTTATCCCAGCATTTTAAGGATGATCACTGGCAAACAGTGACTTGCAAGTGTGATTGCTGCAATTCCTATTGGCTTCAGATTCTTTTCCATGAGAAAATGAAAATGGCCAGCACAAAGGGAGGATAAAACTTACTATTCCAGAGGCACATTTTCCACTGAATAGTCAGTGCTTTGTTACTACGAATAACAATTATTATCAATGATGATACTTATTTCTTGCTAATAACAACAACATTTCTATTTGCTTTGGCTTGTTTTTAAATTTTGCATTTCCTGTATATGAAAGGATATAGATTTGGGAAGATGCCCCCCGGCTAAATCAGTCAGCCTACACCAGCCTGATCTTTTCCAAGGAAACATCTAGCACCATTCCTTTTAAAAGAACTGTAGTGTCCATGGAGAAGAAAATTTAGGAAGTGTTTCTCCAAGACCCTGTGCAATACTCTACATTGTCAGGTGTTTTGCTATCTGGATAGTACTTAAGATGTTTATACAATTCTGAAGTACATTGTGAAACTCCCTGGTGGGCAGAACCATTTACTAGGCTGAAAAAACAAATTAATATCCCAAAGAAGGTATTGGTCTAAAGAAGTAATAAAAGTAATTGCTCTGTAAGGATGAGCAGAGCATCAAAATTAAAAAATAAAATCAAGTAAGATGTTATAAAGAACAAAACATATGTTGTACCACGTTAACTTGTCCTGAAGTTATTTACTAGAGAGAAAGTGTGTGCTGGGGGCTCACCAGCACCCACAGCTTTCCTGGGAAGTACAGGATTTGCAGAAAGAAGCCTGAGACTGAGAGCTGCCCTAACCATGGCCCAAATTCCCAAACCTGAAAGCCTAATGTTAGTGCCAGGCCCACAGGGAGTACCCAGGTTCCAAGGAATGACTTCAGTGGGAAAGCTGGACTGATGATGTGGGGTCTTGGTTTGGGATTGTGGACTCTGGGCACTGTGTCACTGAGCAGAGGGAAAACCTCATGGGATATACAGACAATGGCAGGAATGGGAATGATGGGAAATTTGAGCTCTAACTTAAAAAGTAAAACAAAAACCTTGAAAGAAAATGTAACAGAAAAGTGCTACGTGGAAAGTGTTATAAAGGTAATTAGTGCCATAAGAACTAGACTAGTTTTTCTAATTTTAAAGGCTTTATAAACTGAAAAAATGTGTTTTCATAGGAGGAGGAGGGAATTCTGTCTCCCTCTATATTCTAGATTTATTACAGAGATTGTTTTCTGAATTGTTTTTAACCACTTACTACTCTCCGTATTTTCAAACTTAAGCAATTTTCAAAGCTGCTGCAGGCAAAGCAGATAAAAGCAAAATATTCTTTGCAAAGCTTTATGAGCTAAGATTTCCGAGGCCTTTGTTCTGTCTATTGAGATCATGTCATGGAAACCCGTACAACACCTCGTCACGCATGGAAAACCGGGATCGAGCCCTTCCACGGGCGCAGCTCCCACAGGGCTCCCCAGGGAAAGCTGGGCTCGGTGCTGGTCGATAACTCCATGTTTATTAAAGGACGTTTTCCAGCACGCTGTGCAATTTCGGAGGGATCGATGTTCCCGCAGATGAAGGAGTGCCGGTGAATTTGACGCCGCCGTTCCCCTCGTACATTAAATCAATGGGGCGCAGTCTCCGGGAATTAAGGCTGGAGCTGCAGCTCCCGTTTCATCGCCGCCGCTCTCTGGACAGGCTGGGAGCCGGAGCCTGGTGACAGCAGCCATCCTTCATGGCGCTTCTGCAGCGGCCTGTCCCGCGGTGATAAGCTGTAATGGATCTGTCTGGGAGAGAGGCTGTCTCGCCTTGTTTCCAGGAGGAGATGAAAAACAGCTCCTGCGCTCAAATACTGTATTAACCTTGACAATAATGAAGTGGGTAATTAACTGTTTTGCCCTAATGCGACCTTGCATTTATTGTCTTTAGAACTACTATACTTTACACACTCGTTAAGAATA
Organism: Falcunculus frontatus; assembly: GCA_013398115.1. Lineage (NCBI taxonomy): Eukaryota > Metazoa > Chordata > Aves > Passeriformes > Falcunculus > Falcunculus frontatus. The sequence goes on along the minus strand of VZRV01007609.1, from coordinate 426,512 downwards.
TATCATCCTTTGTCCTCCCGGAGCTGTGTTTTCAGGAGTCAATGAGGATTTTAAATCTCTGTGATGTGCAGGGTGTAAGAAAAAAGGAACTTTAAGGAAAGGTCACCCTTATAAACAGCCAATCTAAACTCTGATTTTGCCTCTAGCTAGCTTCTTCCCTCATTTGCATTATACATGAACTAAAAGCACAGCCTGTGCACAGCTGAAAATCAATTTTTTTTTCTTAAGAAAAGGTGCATAAAGCACAGATGGTCAGAATAATCTAAGTGATGGATGTGTTGGTAATTTATTTTCTTCTGTTGCAAGACATTCAAAGTATTTGAAGCTGTGTTCATGACACCACATTTTACTCGGTGTAAACAACTATGAATGGCACTTGGAGAGAAAAACTGATCCTTGTCATCACTTCAGAAGGAAAACTCTGGCTTTCCCTGTATGTAAAATAGTTTTATAGCTGCAGACAAAGGTGTCAGGGGTCTGCATTTTACTCTTACAAGAAGAAAAAGTACTTTGAGGAGGAAGAATTTACTGTGCAGATGACCACACAACGGAACACACTGCCCAGAGAGGTTGTGGAGTCTCCCTCACTGGAGATACTCAAGAAGTGTCTGAGCACAATCATGTGCCATGTGCTCTTGGGATAACCCTGCTGGAGCAGGGAGGTGGGACCAGATGACCCACTGTGGTCCCTTCCAAGCTGACCCATTCTGTGCTTCTGTAACCCCAAAATAGCTGGAGTCTCTTGTAACTCCTGGAAAGAGGCAAAAGCATGAAGCAAACCCCTGCTTAGTCCAGCAGCTCAGGGCCAACATGAGGTAGATCTTTCCCCTGTGTATGAGGCTCAATTGAAGTCTGAGGTGCCATCCTGAGGGGCTGACACCAGGACCAGGCTCAGGGGGGAAGATGGGAGGTGAGAGACAAAGACCTGCCCACGTCTCCAATGGCTGACTGTGCATGGAGAAGTAAAAGTGGTGCCAGGCAGGAAAAGGGATGGCAGCTGAAGGCCCAGTGCCCGGGGAGCTCAGCCAGGAGCCAGGACTGCTGCTCTCAGGTAAGCAGTTCCACTGGGCACTTAAGGCTTTTCCCCATGGAATATTCACTTGAGGACAAGTTCAAACCTCTGAGTTGCTTTTCCAAATGACAGTGTCAGAGTTATCCTCCCAATCCTTCCATTTTCCAGTGAGTTCTTAATTACATCCAAATGGGGAAGCTTCATGAAAAAGGACTGAAAAAAATTTCTCTACCTCCATCCCCTCTTTCCCTTAAGTGGGAAGTTTAGGGCACTTGTGCCATACAGATTAGCCTCGAAACAAGAGTTTTCGACAGCAACTCATCAGATACATAGTGAGAAATGATGCTGGATGGGATAAGAGGTAATTTATCACTCTGCACCCTCCAGTAGTGTCCTGTGGGATCTGCTCCAGTTTTGATCTACAGCCTGTCTACAAAACAGCTATTACTCAGAGTTAGTCACAAGGAATACACAACAGACAGGAAAGTATGTCAGAACATCCCTTCCTGAAGCCTGTAATTTAGAGCTTGGTTTACACCTGGAAGCCTCAGAGTTTGTATCATTTCTGTTATGAATTCCTTCCCAATGCTATAAATTCTCATTGTCCCCATAAAAACAAGATTAGAAAAAAGTAATCGTTTTGGTATCCCACAGTTCCTTCCTTGGGGAAGGCATTCTGCAGATTGTAGTGGTGCTGAATGACTCAGGTGACTGGGCCAGGATTTTGGGTCTCTGTTCCATGGACCAAACATCCACTTTACACCAGAGTCACCTGCCCAAAGCAGGAGCACCACACAGTGCCACCTGCCCCCTGCTGAGAAGTGTCAAAGCACACGAGCCACGATCCTGTCTCATCAATTGCTTTAATCCCCTTCTGGGAGATCCATAAATCCCTGTTTGGGACAGCTCTTAGACAGGACCTTTCCCATGCACAGGAGATATTAAAGAGAAATGCAAACCCTCAAAGTAAAACCCAGCCAAGTCAGCCTTTGGGAGGGCAGAAGGCCCCAGACAGGAGCCCACGGGTGCTGCAGGATGTGCACGTCACCAGAGCTGACTCCAAATCACTGGATCAAAACAAAGGCACAGCTTCAGAACAGTCTAACATGCTTAACAACACTAGTGCCAGCTGTTTTAAATTCTTCAAAAGCAAAATAATGGAAAACTATAAAAAAGGGCTCACCAAAACGGCACCGTGTAATTTGTCACCCCGCACAGCAGTTTTAAAAGTTGGTTTCCATACCAACAAGAGCAACGTTTCATTATAATCACATTCACCAGTAATTCTTTTGACATTTTAAAATATAGCAACTTTAACAAAACATTCAGTTTTAAAATATCACTGAAATATCTACATTCTAGTAACTTTTCCTTGTTTTTTTATAAATACACAAAAATGCTTGTCATACGTAACTTGAAACGCTATTAGAGAAAATTAAAAGTTAAAAATAATTATTCTGGACCTACTTAAACCACGTGTGATCCATGCAATTTTAATACCAATGCATACACAGATCTCTCAGACACACAGCAAATGAGTGAGATGTGACTTAAAAGTTTCAATTTGAAAGAAAAAGTGTATGTATTACTGATGGGTTAAACAGCACTTCAGGGAGAGGAGTGGAGAGATCTCAAACCAAACAATTTCTCTTTCATAGGACTTAGGACCCTTCAAAATTTTCTTTTATCCAGAGATGGAAAGGAAAATGTCCCACAAAATTAAATGCCTCAAAAACATTAGCCACAGGAATTTTAACTGCCCTCTTAGTACTGCTGCATTTCCACAAGGCTGGTGGCAATGGTTTCAGCACAACAGTGCACAGAGTGGAGCCACTAAATTAAAAAGCTGTATCAAACCACACCAAAGATGGCAATGTTTCGTCCAAATTCTGGAAAAAAATCTGTTCATCAATGTAAAATTTTCCTGTTCAGTCAAATCAACATCTTCTGGCAGGAAAAGAGAAAGATCAGTGACCTGGGAAGCCTTGATGAAACAGCAGGACCACGTTCTCTCCCTTTCAAAGCCATGACATCTGCCAGTGCCTCTGCGTTAGAGGAATTGTTTTGGTTTTTTTTCCTCAAGGAAGTTGCAAAGCAAATTCATTAAGATTTACTGAGGTATAGCTGTGGTCAGAAACTGCTGCTGTGGTTTCTGCACCACACAGGATCCCATGGCAGTGATGGTGGAAACTGCAGCAGCAGCACCAACAGCTGCACCAAGAAAGCACCAACAAAGCAGCAGCTTTCCAACTGGGCTGACTCCAGAGCCAGCTAAAAAACACAAAGCAAAGTTGGGGACATTTGGGAAAGATGACAGAAATCCCTCCCTCCAAGAAACACAGCTCCACTTTTAGTTTTGCAACACCAAGATAGGAGCAGACTGGAAGCTCATGACATGTCACAGGTCCAGGACCAAACTTTGCTGCAGGCTGCAGTGACTTAAACAGGGTTTTGTCCAAATAAAAGTAACAGATCTAAGGGCAGTTAATATAAAGCACTGAGGCTCCAGTGTCTCACTGGTACCTCTGGGATCTGGGCTTGGGAAGTGGTTTGTGCCTCAGTTACTGATGCACTTAGGGAAAGAACGATGCCTTCTGCACTCCAGCTCCTCATCCTCAGCCACGATGCAGGCAACAGGAGATGAAGCAAGGGCTGGTGGCAATCCCGATGCCTTTCAGTTCTGGCATCACCACTTTCAAAGGAAAATGCGTTGCAAAAATGCGTCATAAACCAGGTATGAACTGACTCTGCTGCCCATCTGAACTTGCTGCAAGCACTCCCAGGGAAACTGCAGGGAGGTGGGACAGCAAGAGGAGCCTACGGGGGCCTGGGGCTATCCCAAATGGGTGCAGAGTTCTCTGCAGCCACAACACAATCATCAACCTTCATGTATATCAGCCAGTCATCCTTACATCTAATATCTGCAGTCCAGACTGTTATTTTTTGGGGGGTTTTACGTGGGGGTGATGTGAGGAAAATAAAATCCTGCTTTTCTCAACAAAGGCATGAGAAACTGCAAGAATTAAACAACACTTCACCACCAGGTCCCCAAATACTTCAATTTTGATAACCCACTGCTTCACTCCACAGGAGCCGTGGGTCTCCCACAAGGTGCTGACACTGAGACACCACTGCCACTGTTTTTAGGGCCCAGAGTCAGTATTTCACATCTACACATGACTGGTGCTGGGAACTGGTGGGGCACAACACCGTGTGAGTCTTTCCAGGGCTGACAGGCATTTAAAAGAAGCCTTTCTACAACCAAGCCTCACGCCACTATCACAGATTTCATTCTAAGGGCCACGAAAGAGCTGGGGTGGGATTTTCATGGGGAGAGGAGCCCTGCTGTCGGGGGGGTGGTGTGAAATCCAGCGCCCCACCTCCCAATCCCGCTCACCTGTACATTTACCATAATGACCACTGTGGTACCGGGCACTGCACATGGGGAATGCAGTCTGCTCTCCACCAGCAGCACCAATTAAAAAAGCTGAAGAGAGGGACAGCCTGTAATTCACAAAGTCACACTGCAGCATAAACCATCTTTGTAGCTCAGATGAAATTTCCCTGGATGAGGTTCCCCTCGTGCCCTAAACATGTCCATTAACAAATACAAGGTTGATGGAGCATTAACCCAATTAATGATCCCGGTGCTTTTTTTTTCCTCAGTGAAAGATTTTTCTGACTGCAGTTTGATTGAGCTTTCTGAAATATTTAAGTCAATTCCAGCGTGATAAAATTTTACGCTCAGGAAGTAATTGCCTTCATCTGACAGCTCTGACAGTGGGGCACTTGCTCGGGAGGGCAGAGGCTCTTGGGTCACTCCGCTGTGGTCGCGGTCATCTCCTGCTTTTAATTAAAATGAGGATTTTGACAGTCTGTTAATTCAGAAGAAACAATTTGAACTGTATTACTTTTGGCTGTGATCCGCCACAGCAAAGGAAGCTTTATATACAGCAGATGCTCTTAGACAAAGTCAACATTTCTGTTTCTGAGTGTGTGGGGCTGGCTCGAGGAGCTCCTGGTGCTCTGCAAGCCATGGCAGAGGGTTGTGAATCACTTTTCCACTCCATAAATCATCGGGCAGAGGCAGAGAGCGGAAGAAGATGTTGGTTGAGTGCTGAGTGCCTCAGTCCTCAGCACTTCAGATCGATGGGGCTCGCTGCCCATGAGCCCTGCTCGGGGTTGGGACAGTCCCAGCAATCTCAGCGCTGTGAATTTGGGATTAACACCCCGAGGAAGGGCAGGATGGTGTGTGCAGAGCACTGCTCGTGTTGGAAGGGAAGGCACTGTCAAGGTACAGCAGGAGAAATCATCCTGCAGCCAGTGATGGGCCAAAAAATGCCTCAGTCCCATGGCCCTAAAACAGTCAGAAAGTTTCAAGGTTTTTCCTAACACACTAAAATTGTGCATTCCTGGCCACGCACGTGCAAGGGGCAATTTTAATCTGACTGATGTCTCTTGACTACTTTGGACTTCTTGATACTCTCCTGAAAGCTCACTCCTTGATTTCAGGGAATCCAGGGATTTGTACTGGCAAAATAAAACCACGAAATAATTCTATTGGTACTGTAAATTGCAGCATTCTTTCTTCCAAGGAAATACATTACTTTTCCTTTTCAAGGATACTATCAAATGGGAAATGCAGTCATGGGAATGTTCTAAGGAAGTGGGACTGACTCCCACTGAGTGGTTTTCACCTGCAAACATGGACATGAAGCAGAAAGTGCTCCTGGCGCAGAAATCTAATGGGTAGGTCAAATTTACAAGGCAGGTGAGACGAAAGACACGAGGAGCCTCCTCAGCTGACATTTTAATTATTCCCTCTTGTAAAAGAGAAGTGCAAATCAAACACCTTCTTGATGGGAACAAAGCGAGGCAGGAGATTTCAGACGATGCTCTGCAGCAGAGGTGAAGCCCAGCCCAGCACGACAATCTCCCATGTACAAGAAACTGCTCAAACATTTCTCGGCTAATCTCGATTTGATTCGATTTGCTGGGCTGCGTCGCCACCAAGTGCACTCTGTCCTCGGTGGCAGATTGGTCCTGACACGCTTAATAAATTAATCTGCCTGACACAGAGTGGCTCCCTCCTTCCTCCAATCCTGCCAGACAGCAGGGGAAGTCAGGGAGAAGGAGAAGGGCAGTGCAGATGCTGCTAAGGGAGAAACCGGGCTGCTTCCCCCGGCCTGGGGTGTGGGATGGGAGCCAGACCTCATCTCCTGCTCCAGAGCATTTTCTCAGGGTGGTTCGTTGAAACCACTGTGTTTGAACCAGATTTCTACACCTATATATGCCAACACTCCTGGAAAGTGCTACTTCATATGGAAACATAAGCCCTAGCAATAAGGATCTTCACTTGCACTCTGCTCAGTGAGAATCATTAAATGCAAACTAGGACACAGATACCAATTACTGTTCTGCTCAGACTACAAAACTGTAAAATTCAGCAAAATTCACAGTCTCATGATATCCTTTTAACTCTGTGATCCTGATAGCTAACTACTAATGCCTGTTGGATCTCAGCAATTAAAAAGCAAAAATGCTCACCCTAAATACTTCCCTTTCGTTCACTTTTCTCTCTCCGAAGATCTGTATCTGAAATGCCCATTTTTCTTCCTGGCCCACACAGTTCATCCCACAGGCAACACAAAAGGCATTTAAAAGTCTCTGCAGGTAAGTCAGTGTTGTTCCCTATTCAAGTAATACATAGCACTTGTCTGGTGTAATTGGATCCTGCACGAAGGGGAAGACAAGAAAGAAAGCTCAGCAAAGCACTTTCAAAGAGAGCCACCAAAGCCCAGCTGTAATCATGTCAGAGCAGGAGATAGAAAAAAGCACATTTATACCTGGAGCTTTGGCTCCACAGGTAAGTGAGCTGCTTGGCAACATTTTTTTCCCTCTGATCCTACGGCTCTATTGAACTAAACTCTGCTGGGATCGAATAAATGAGGCTGTTTGGTTATAATTATAGAATCACAGAATGGTTTGGGTTGGGAGGGACCTTAAAGATTTCTATTATATGGAACACAGTTTAATGGGAGTGTAACCTGTCTGGTTTGTGTTCTGGACTACGGTGGCTCAAACCAAGTTCGTCAGCAGACCTAGGGACAAATATATCACTGAGATGTGCAGAATGTGCAGTGACTGAACGACTGTCACTGCATGGATGAGTGAAATGGAAGGAGCAAGCACTGCCCTAGTGCTGATGTGGACTGCAGATGCTGCAGGACCAATTTTATGTGGAAATCCCCTCCAAAGTGGACGGAAGCATCTGCCTTGAGTAAAAACCATCAGGATGCCCAAGCAGATTTCTCGTTACTTCAGCTGTCAGGGTCCGCCTTTGACACGCATGGATACGAACTTCCAGAGATTCCCTGCTGCCACCTAGTGCTTCCCACGGCCGACCACCGGTGGAACGAGCAGAGAATTTTCCGACTTCAGCTTACGATCTGAGCGACTTCAGCAGCACCACTGGAGGCTCGGCCAATCCACGGAAACAAGGAATCTCCCAGCGTATTCTACTCCATTTTGGCTTTCTAAGCGGAGCCAAGCGGGAGCTCGCTGGACTCCGTGGCTGATGTTGGTAAAACACACCCAGCGTTTCCAAACATTGCCTGGGGAAAGCATTCACGGCTTACACCTCACTGTTTATCTTCCGTGCTTTGCTCTGGGGGACCATGGCTGAGGAACAGGTTCCAGGAGGACCCCAAAGCATCACCTCCACCTGCCTGGTCCTTCCCAGGCCAAGCCCTGCTCCTGGCCCCAGGGAGAGTATGGTCAGTGCAGGAAAGGCTTTGGAGTAAAAAGCTGGGCTGAACAAATGAGAAGGAGCTACAACAACAGCCACATGTGCAGCGATGGAGGCCTCCACGTCCAGGCAGCAGGCTGGGAGCGTGGCTCATTTTCCAGGACAGGCAAACCAGCCAGAGGAGTGACTGGAACAGTGTCCTATAGATTTGTCTTCAGGGACCAACTTCCATGTTAAAAAAAGAACCCGATTATGAGTGTCCTTGCTCAGGATCTAATGCCTGGCTTGTTTCAGGTTATAAAGTGCTACCTGGAGAGTATTCCCAGTCTGGTGTTCCCAGAGGAAACCAGATGCAATTTCTGAAATGCTGACATGAGAGTTTGGCCCCTTAATGCATAGACCTATAGGTTAACATGGGTTTTGAGCTCTGAAGGAGGCTGGTCTGCTTCAGCAGCTGTAGACTGTGAAAGCCAAGTTCACTTTGAATATTTAGTGTACTGCAAGTTCTGCTCATCCACATAAGCTCTCAACAACAGGACTAAAGCTTGCCCTTGCAAGATTCCTCCAACACTAACATTACCTAAAATCTCAGCACTGATGCATTTAAGAACATTTTTTACTAATCATACTGGAGACAACTTTTACCCACAGAAGTCTGTAATCAATATTGATCTGTATCATTGCCTATGAGTGCTGCAGGCCCAGGTAAAGTAACTCCTTTGTCAAGTGAGTGGACCAATTCAAATCAATGCCAACTGTTGTATGGGCAAAGCTTGCTAAAATGATAGAGGATTTCTGAAGAACTTCCTTAGATGTCCTCACTGCAGACAGCAAACTCCAAGACTCCCTCATGGAAGCACTCAGTGAGCTCAGAGGGACTGTGCAGGTGCAGGTGTGAGCCTGCCTCCAAGTGCCTGCAGAAGGAGGGTACTGGCAGCACAAGTTCTTTTGGGAATATCAGGGACCTTTCATATGAGGGACATGATCAGCAGGCAGCCAAGTGTCACCTCTCCAAGGCAGAGGGGCTGAATGAGGGACTAAAGGCTTTAGTGCAGTGCTGAACTTGTCTTCACAGTCCAAAGTGGAGTCCCACACCCACTGGCAGCTACAGAGACCTCCTCTGAAAACCACATTCCTGCAGGCATTGCTCCTGCTTCATCTGAGCACATTTAAAGGACAGTAGTAAGACGGAATGCGAAAAACCTTTTTTTGACACTTAAAATATTTACTCTGTCTTCCAGGAGAGGGATTTTACTGGCAAGCTCAGTGTTTGTCTAGGATAGCCAGGTCCTGCTTGTAAACCCTGGTGTTGGTGCCCACAGTCCAGATGCAGACAGACTCCAAACACTACCTGGCTGAACCTGGGGGGTTGTCATGAAGAACCAATACCTTGGTCAAAAAATGTATGTGAATAATTCATTTTCTGGTTCATTAGTTGAACTGAAAAACTGAGGAATATCCTGGGTTTTGAGTCAGTCTGAAATGATAATGATGCTGATTTTGATTCTCCAAATGAGGCTCTAGAAAAACAACATCAGAATCAGGCTGGATGAAATGTTTCAACAGCATGGAACACAACTGAATGAAAATGAAAGAGCTGCTGATCAGGAACTCTCTTGTTCAGAAAGCCAGAAACTGAAAACTATAAAGAAGAAGCCAGAAACTGAAAACTATAAAGAAGAACTGAGAATGTATCAGTGAAAGCATCATGGGGGAGTCTCTTCCTTTAGAATGGAATGGAACAGAATGGAATGGAAGGGAATGGAATGGACTATTTCAGCTGGAAGGGAGCTACAACAATCACTCAGTCCAGCTGCCTGACCAATTCAGGGCTGACCAATTGAAAAGCATGTTATTGAGGGCATTGTCCAAATGACTTTTTAACACTGACTCTATTGTTGAAATCAATTTCACAGGCAGCAAAAGTATTCTTCTAAAGGACTTACATAAACCCTAGAATTTTTTGAAATCAGATAATCAGAAATTAACCCAAAACTTTCCTCTGTACAATGTAGAACATATGAGAACACATTAACCTAGTGATATAATTCTAAAAAACTTCTGAGCTGTGTACTTCTTGCAGTGATTCACACTGTGGCTCATTTCTATTTGCACAGTGATTAATTTCCTGCAAGATTACACAGAATTGGCAACTTGGCTCTTCTCACAACAAGTTAAACACATCCATGGGCACTAGATGGCATATTTGTATTATATCTGTACAGGGGGGAACAGAGGTAACTGAAGTAGCATTGTCACTTATAGACAAGGTAAAACAAATGGCACTCAAGGGTGAAGCACTGCCCCTCTGAATGAAAAGCTTCCACTTAAATGTGTAGCAGTATTTTCTTCCAGGAGCACGTAGCAGCAAATGCATTTCTGTTCAGTGACCAAAATAAACTGGAAGTGGGGCTGTCTTACAGGACAATTGCAAATCTGACAATAATCACTTGCAGATGAAGATAATCACAGAAGAACTTTGGCTGGAAGGGACTTCTGCCTCCAGTGCACCCTCCTGCCCAGAGCAGGGCTAACATCAAAATCCAATCAGGCTAAAGGGCATTGTCCATCAAATTTTGCCCTCTCCTTTCCAAAGGTTGAGATCCCACAGTCCCCCTGGCTGCTGTCCTGCTGCTCAACCATGCTTGGTGGCAAAACATTTTCCTTCCACCCAGAATGTGCTGTGCTGCAAGCTGCTGGCTCCTGCCCTTTTTGGAGACACCCCCTCCACCCTCTCCCAGCTGAGCAAGCACCAGACCAAACGTGCCGCTGGAAAATGGGGAATGAAGAACCAAGGGTGACTCTACATGATGTGGTTACAAGGAAGGCCCACAAGATGTCAGCAGCCTTCCAGGTCCTGTCCTGGCAGATGCTATCAACGAGAAGAAAAAACTTGGGAGGGTGAGGAAGATCGGTCAGGACAACACTGCTTTGTCCATCTGCCCCCACGCAGTGTGCAAAGCCTTTGAACAGCTCTTTATTCCTAAATCCCCTTTTTCCTGGTAAGGCAATTCCACATGGGAGGAGAGGGCTGGGGATTTTCTAGTGGAATCTGGATGTTTCTGACTGCTCAAGTCCAGGCAAGGACCCTTGTTCATCTCCTCTTTGAGGTCTTCGACCACTCAGCATCACTGTGTACCGTGTCCTCCATCTAAGCAAGGAAGCATGTAAATGTAGGGAAAAAATGACGCCTTAAATGAGGCTTGAATGTCATCGTTTGGAAAATTTTAAGAGGCCAAACAGGACAGGGAAGAGAAATAGTTGCTTTTTTTCTTCTGTCTTCGTGCAGAGTAAACAAAAGCTTTGATTTTCATGTCGGAGCTATGGAAAGGGTCACAACCAATAACTCATTTTCTGATTGTTTCTTTCTCCCTGTAGGAGAGAGGCTGAAATGTACCAGTAGAAACTTCGGAAAGTTTTAAAAATTAAAGCTGACTCACCAGGATCAGGGTCAAGGATTGAGGCGAAAATGAGAAAAGCTAAAATTTTAAGACAAAACATAGATTAGACCACTGAGATACGAGGATGAAAGATTGGGAGAAAAGTTGGCAACCCTGTGGTCTGTCCCCTGCAGAAATTATCTGCTCTGCAAAACCCACATGTTGCAGGACACCAGGTAAATGAACTACGATGGGTTAATGGCACAGTCAGTGTGCACCTCAAATTAACGTGCACCTCAGCTCGGATGTGGGGCATCCAAGGGCACTTTGGTGAAGGGATGGAAAGGACAATGTTTCCTCTACTCTGAAGGCAACCCAGCCCCCAGGGCACAGAAGAGGCTCCTGCCATTTTCCTGACAATACAGCATCGATGTCAAGCTGAGGATCTCACTCTGCCTTTTCTGAACACCGACCCCCCCTCTGCATCACTTCTCTGTGCTGACACTCATCCCAGAGCATGGCAGACACCATGGGGCAGTGAGAGCCCCCATCCCCTTACACTTGTTTTTCAAGGGAAGGAAATGGGGGAGAAAACTCAGGAAAAGTGAAATTCCACCACATGAGCACGGCTGGATTTACTGCAGTGTGCTCAGGGGAGAAGGTCATGTGGAGGTCCCAGCAGGAAGGACTCCGTTTTCTTGAAGTCTCTACATATTTGGCCACCCTAACACTGACAGCTGCCTCCCTCCTTTCTCAAGGACAAATTCAGCACTGTGTCACCCTCAAGTTGGGAACCTTGCTCTTGCTGAAGGTGTGGATGGATGAAACTACCCAAAGCACCAACAAAAACGTAGCAATGGAGGCTTGACGCATGTAGCAGCACAGACAACTAAAGAATAACCCCAGCATGGTGTTTTTTCAGGAACAAATGGCTTTTTTCCCTCCAGTGACTTGACAGAAGTGAGGATGCTCAGCTGTTCCCTGCACTGGGAAACATGGGAAGGGATTTTAACAAGTCTTCAGTGCCACCCTGCTCCCACTGACAGCAGCAGGCATTCAAGAATGTTAATGGAGCATCTTTACAAAGCCAATGATGAGCTCTTTTGGCAAAAATTCTCAGAATAAAGGTTCTGGTGTCTGTTTTCCTGGTATTTTGAACGGGATGGAGATGCATTTGCTTAGTTATTGATTCTGAAGCTTTCCAAAAATCAAAGGGTGGTAACAAACTGGAGCTTCTGTGCAGCATAAGGGCGAAGACAAGCCAAGCATATTGTGTGCTGAGAACAAACAGCAAACCATGAGCCCCAGGTACACATGGAATAACTACAAAGCACTGAAGCAAGAGGACCAAGAGGCCTGGCATTGGGATGTCAGACTTTATGAAGCCTATTTTAAGTACAGGCAGACTCACATTTTTCATGCAGGGATGTTTTCAGTGAAAGATCAGCCTTTTTTCACCCCCTCCTTGTCTCTACCCCTCAAACCTATCAAGATCCCTGCTGTTCTATTTTTTATGAGGTTTTCTGCTGTGCTATACTTGTGCTTGCACCTGAAATACACAATCCTCTGCTGGTATCTGGGTCAGCCACACTGAGAAGGGGAATCCCATTATTGTCTCTCGTTGTTTTTGAAATGAATGAATTTGTTCAGTCAGCTCAGGTTTGGATTCAAAGGCTGATGTTTCCATGACAAGCTGCCACCACCCGCGTGCCAAAGCACTACGAGCCTTTCATCCCAGCCAGCACAGAGGCAGGGGGGTGACATGCCCCAGGATATTTGAGAGCCCAGGGCGCTGCCTCATCATCATCACTGCTGCTGCTGCCTTCGAATAGAGACGGAGCAGCGAGGGTATTTATCATTTATTGGTTTTACCCAAAGGGATCCACTACGTACCATCAGATCTGCTTTGCAGGCTGAGAAACAAGCAAACACCACTAACTGAGGAAGCTGCAAAACCTACAGAACTCAGAATAAGTCTTTCCCTTCCTCTGCCTGCCTCAGCTCTGGGTGAAGCCTAAAGCAAGCAAATGCCAGTTCTGTCTCAAAACCAAGAAATGGTGCTGTCAGAGCCTGTCTCTCTGATCTCTGCTACTCTTCAGTCACAAAGGAGCACCAGTCAGGAGGAACACTTCTGCCTCACACCACAGTCAGTACTGAGGGAATTAAATGGAAAAGAAACTTTGGAGCACACAAGAGCAGAGTTCCAGAGCTGCTGTATGACCTGAAACCACAGCATGAACAAACTCTGGCCAAATGCCTCAGCCCGATTTAATACTGTGACTGAGGGAACAACTGTCAATCTTCTTCTGCTACACATCGATGCATTAATTGAACTATCAGCTGCTGTGTGGCAAAGAGAAAAGTTGTAAACAATACCGAGATCTCAGAACCTTTGGTTCCTGTCTTCGTGAACTGCAAGTGCATTTTAAATCTTCAGTTCTCGGCGAAGTTGTGAAATCCTCAGTGCCAAATACCCTTTAAACACTAAAAGTACTGGTGCAAGTGCACACATTAAAAACTTGTCTAAATCAAATGTTTATGCTGAACTATGCTTAAATATTCTTAATTTTAAAGTGACTGCAACTCAGCTTCTCTCTGTAAGTTAAGCTGGATCAAAACAAAGCATGCTAATTCTTAACAAATATACAGTAAAGTGGTATCTAGCAACAGAGTTAAAAACCAATTCTCAGTTGATAGTCAATCCCTCTTAGTTGCTATTAAAACTTTTTAGCACTATTATGGAGGCCCATTTCAATTAGCTGCAACTGAGTCTCAGGGAAAGAAATAGGATGGCAAAGGCACAATTTCTTGAATCCTTCAGTCTTAACTCCATTTCCTCGCCTACCTATCCCTTTGGGCATGTAATCAACTGCAATTTGGGTAAACTCCTTCCAAATTCACATTTTCCACCGGCACAGAAACCCCTTCCTGGGGGTGTCTCTGCAGATGCTTTGTGCTCAGTCCTGTGAGGGCAGCAGGCTGCAGGCATCCTGTCCCTGGGACACACATCCTGGGAAGGTGTGGTGGGATGCACGGCAGCATCAAGGACCACCACGGCCCGAGGCTACACTGGAAGAATGAGCTTGGTTTGGGAGCCACATTTTGGCTCCTGGCCCCAGCCCTTTCCCGGCACAGGACAGTTGAGTTGCAAAGTACATCCCTGGAATACACACAGATGTAGAGCCCTGATACACAGACAGAAAAGCAAGAACTTACAATTTCTTGGAAAGAACCAGCAGTGATTTTCTCCTCTTCAAAATGTGGCAACTGCCCATTTGGGGCTTGATCCTTCACCATGTATCATTTCAGTGGGACATGGATCAAGCTCTGCACACATCCATTTGCAGGCCAAGACCCACAGTCGTATCTTTATAATGCTGAGAAAATGAATGCAATTTAAAACTTCTTAAGCTTATGGATTTATAGCTCCAGAACTGCAGGAAAGAGAGGGTATTTCTGCAAGATAATAAACTCCTTTTTCCCCCCCCATTTTAAAACATCTTCATGCATTCATGTCAAAACATCCAGAGATATTTTTGATGTTAAGAAGGGCTGTGGAATGAAGTTGCTCTCCTCCACTAGCAGGAAAGAGATTACCTACCTTTTTCCTCATTATTCTGAGTCGCTATTATCAGTAAGATATTTTATTACAGAAAAAAAAAATGAAGACCTTGGTTTTATCCCCATTGTCCTGTAGCAGCACCCAGCAGACCTGATCCGCAAGTGATGAGTGCCCTTCTGGAGCAGGCAGTAAATGTAAATTTAGCAAAGAGCACTTATCAAATATAACTACAAGGTCCACGCTCTCAGGATTATCTGATTTTCCCTCGTTGCAGAAAAATCCACATGAAAGTGAAATCCTAAATTTATTCTGCAGCTGCATGACAGGGAGAGGTGTGCGGCTGACAGGGTATAAGGCTACCACCATCACACAGGTGTGATTCACTTGGATGTCAGGATGTGCAGTCCCAGAAAAACTGCAGAATCAGGGTCAGTTGGTCTACCAGAATCCTGAGCCTGGAATCCTGATGGCTCCCTGTCCAATGCTGCTCTACCCTCTAAGCCAAGTTTTTTTCCCAGGTGTCCAGCCTGAGTCTCTTGCCCAAGCCATGACCTGGGGCTGTTTCCCCTCATTTTCCTACCCACTGAGGAGCTCAGCTTCATCACCAAGTCCTACCCCCTGCAGGCAGTGGCGGGTAGCAATGAGATCCCTCCCCGAGCTCCTTGCCCGGCTGAACAAGCAATTTAATTTCTTTCCTTTGGTGTACTTTTCCCTCTCTCCCTTGCTCCAAACTGCCTTTGCCTAAAGCACTGTTCTTAAATTAATTATCAAGGAGCTTTATGCTGCAGAGGAGCAGCGTTCTGGGCCTCCACTGGGACTCGTGGCTGTTTCTTCTGCAGCCCGGGAGCGCGAAGGCTCGGCCCCTGCCAGACCCGTGACTCACACACTTCTGAGACACTCCCACAAGTTTTATACACACAATTCCTTTTTTCCTTGCAGCTCTGCTGTTAAATGTTTGCGTTTGCAGCTCCCTCCCAGCTGTGCCTGCCTCCCAGGACAGCTGATATGTAATACCCACACGCTGCTGGCATCGCTTCATTAAGGTGACAGGCAATTAAAGGCAGCTTGAGGGACTCCAAGGGACTCTGAACGGTACCTTCATAGGAGCCAGCTGGATGGGAGTGATGCATGAGGGATCCACCATGGGCTTTGGCCGGTTGGCCGTGTCTGCCAGCAAACTGTGCCACTGCTGAGGCAGCCCTGTGAACTTCTGCTCCCGGTGGTCGAAGCCAGTGTGGACCCGGTGCTCGAAGTTGGAGGGCCCGGAAATTTCCAGCCGTTTCTTCTTTTTCCCGAACATGGTGGAAAGATCTGGAGAAGTCATAGGGAAACAGGAAAGAAAAGAAAAAAACCACATCTTTACACTCTGCTGTAACCCTCAGCCATTCTACTTCATAGGGAATTTTAGTAGATGTCATTAGCCGAGTACCTACATGAACTTCACACACTGAGATCTAAGCGAGGCAAGCACTGATCTGACCTCTTTTCTGGGAGAAGACTTTAAGAAATTAACCCAGTCTCTTACTATGTATGTCCATAATACTGTATGAAACAAGGAAATTCCCAGGAAAGAAAGCCCCAGGTCCTACTTTGTACTCCTCTCTCTGCTCATGCTGCAAGCTGCACCCCATGGAAGCTCCAAGCCTGGAGCAATGCCAGCAGCAGTGGATGGCTTTGGTCCAAGGACAGAACGTGGGGTAAGTGGTGAGCCGTGCCCCCATACAAGAGGGGAGCAAATGCACGCACAGCTTTGCATCCTAAATCCATATCCCAGGTCCTGGACCAAAGACAACCCATCCCAGATGAGAGCCTGGCTCTTCTGTGGTCAGATCTAGGTCTCACACAGCAGCAGCCAAAGGGGAATTATTCCTGTGCCATTTCAGCAATGAAAACAGAGAGCTCAGATCTAATTCTAATCTGGTCCGAGGGCCTTCATCTGCATTTGTGGAGGGTCCTGCTTAAAAAAAGCATCAGGTATCAGCTATTATAAATATCACGGCCTGACTTCTTCAGGAGAGAAAGGATTTGCTGTGAGAGCCACATGCCCCAAGAGCCTTGGTTTATGCCCAGGTAGGCAGAGGTCCCTGGCTCCTGGCCAGCACACTTGGGTGGGATTCATTACATCACGGCCCTGCTCCTTTTTAGGTCCAAGAAGGAGCATCGGCTCTTTCGGTTTCTGTGCAAGTGGTATGGAGAAGAGAGGAGTCCTTCCAATGCTGTACAAGCAAGGAGCTGGAGGCTGCCGGAGGAAATGTGACCTTCCCAGCTTCTCCATCACTGGATCGACCTGGCTGCCTGGTAAAGCTAATTGTTACAGGTCTTGCTCTACAGTAGGTGAGTGTTTTTAGTCCATTTAGGTAGGAGTGGGTTGATTTACCTTCCTCCTGTCTGTTTTGCCCCCCCCTGAGAAGGCAGCAGAAGGGTTTCAGGGCACACAAGGAAACACAGGCTAATAGATTAGCTGGGACGAGAAGTTTCATTGGCAATGTGGAAGGAGGCATGAGCTGCAAACTGAGAGGGATGAAAGTATTTGCTCACTCTACCGGCTTAGGAAGTAGCCAGTACACTCACAGCCTGAATTAACCCTTGGGGTCGGTGGGTCCCACCTTAAAACAGTGCAGCCTGACAGTTCTATTGAAACAAGTTCAGAACTGATTTTCTGGAGCACTACAGATATCTGCTGCGCAAGGCAAGGACAAATTCCTGGCCCCAGGGAAACAGACAGAGGTCCTGTTGCTTTTCAGTGAAATACTGTCCTGTCCTGGAAAAGTTCTCTGCCTGCTTTCTGCTGTCTCAGAATAGTCCTCCACCTCGCTCTGTGGGCCATTTCAAGCAGGGCTGGCTAAGCATTTGAGCAGCATCTGTCTGAAACAGCAGCAGGGTGAGGAAGCTGGCAGCTGTGTAAAACCTCTTTTATCACAGGAGAGACTCAGCTGTAAAGGTGCTGCCCTGACTTTGATTCAGGAGGTGGAGAGGAGAAGCTCAGAGAAGGAAATACAGTTGTGTTGCTGCTGCAGCTAAAAAAAGATGGGGTGATAAATCAGGTATTTATTCTACCCTCATTGCCTTTTACTAGTTTATCTAAAGATCAAGTCCATTATTTGAAAATTGATTGCTGGCTGCTTTTTAAGTTTCCCCCTGCATTTGTAGGTGATTGTCTCCCTTGTGCATATTTCCTTTAAACAGAGCATACTGACCTCTCTCCAGAGGTCTCATCTTCCACACACCTCTCTCTGGCTTTCTACCCTACCCTGAACTTCCCAAAATCTCCTGCTCTTTTGACAGTCTCTCTCCAGCTCTGTCAACTTGGGTATCTTCCTCACCTTCCTCTCCCAAAACCTCCTACAATCACTTTGATATGCGGCATTTTCCCTTTTTCAGCATCATAATTGTTTTATTTTTCTTTGGTGCATTTGGGTACCTTGCGGCACTCCAGACACGCTTCCAAAGCCATCATGGTTGGTCTCTGCTCAGAGATTATCCATTTTCCAGGCTCAAACAGAAGCAGCCACCAGGTCAGGCAGCAGGCTCCTAACCAGGGCTCATGCACAAGGCTCCACAAATCGCAGCCGGCTGCAGATCAATGGCACTGCATCGATTTCACTCACCCTTGGGGATGGGAATCCTTGAGACTATTGGAGTAACATTTTAAACCATCAGCTCTAGACATGTATCTGTTCCTCTGATCAATGCCAGGGTTTCCCGCAGGACTCGCATCCCAACGCAGCTGCTGGATGCTTGAAGTCCTCCCGAGCTCCAAACAACATCGGATAACTAAAAGCACATCAGCTGGCACAGTGCACATGGCTTTTTAAAATGAACAGCACATTCACTCAACAAGACACCAGCCAGCGAGTTACCTCCATTCCACTGCAAAACCAAGCCAATCTCCCCTCAGCACACTCCCTCCAAAGAACTGTAACATACACAGCAGTCACAAGGAAGCTTCATTTCCCCTCACTTCTCCCAAAAAATGGAAATGGTGTTGCTTGTTTTCCTCAGCTGTCTGAGGATGGGGGTTTGGGGCAGCCAAGTTTGTGAAATTTTATGCTCTGGGCTTGTAAGTGTCCTGATTCAGTCCCCACTGCTATGCTTGTACCTCTTACCTCAAAAAAAGGGAGATGATTTAATTTTTCCCATAGCTCTACTGATATGACACAAAAAAAAAGGACTTATTTAATCAGGTGTGGAAGCAGAAAACATCCTGGGTAAGTGAATACACGTTCTCCAAGACATATAAAGCTCTTTTAGGAATAAGAGGTACCTACGTGCTTTGAAAAGAAATGATGGAGCTTTCCAGGATGCTGGATAATGTGTGTCTAGCAGAAAACTTACAAAATTTGTATCAAGAGCACAAAATGTATGAAGTTCATTCAGGCACCTGCCCATTCACACAAAACAGCAATCCTCTCACAGTTATTAAGAACCCCTAATTTCCTAATGGGATTACTTAGGAAAACATCCCACAGACAACAGGGCAGCCTTCAGCAGAGGCACAGGGAGGAGGGAGGCTGCAGGGCAGCTCTGCGGAGCTGCCTCTGTGCCATCCCCACGCCAGAGCACTCACCCTTAACTTAATTCCTCCCGACAGCTTCCAACGTAGCCCCGATTGTGCCAGGGCTCTCGGCAAATGCCATCTCTCTGTGCAGCTCCTCCCGTGCTCGCCCCCACAGAAGACGAGGAAATGAGAGGTATTGTACTCGTAATGTGTTCCTATTTTGGTGGGATGAGCACAACCAGGATGTCTGGCCTCTCCCTGCACGTGCTTTGCCAAGGGATAGGGTGGCTGCTTCCAACACCTCACACATGGCACAAGGGGACACTCGACACAAGGAGGCTGGGGAGCCTGTGCTAACAACAGCTACTATTGATGGCAGTGGGCTTGAGCTGGCTTTGGGGGGAACAGAAAACAGAACTCATCATTGCATTGCTCCAGCAGGGCATTTCTACGGACAAACTTTGCTCGCTGTTATGCTGAAATGATGCAGAACGTTAATTTTGTGCTTGTAAATGAGAGGTCTGAAGGAAGCAGTCCTTTAAGTGTCAGCAAACAGAATTCAGTAAGCAGGACAGCACGACACCTAAAGCAAGTCTGCTCTTCAGCAGGAGAGCCAGGAGCTGAGTCTGTTCAGCTCCAGGCTGCCATGCCATGGGCTCCTCAACCCACACTCCAATTGTGGCACAAGAATTAGAGATAAGGGACTTTCTTTGCCAAAGCCATGATGGAAAAAAAGATGGACATGACCCTTACTAGAAGAAAACACTATACTGGTGGGGAAATTCAGACTATTGCACCACCTCTCCTCCTGAGTAACTCACAGCAGTGCTGGTCCCAGATGTGCCGCTAGGGAATGGGGAAGGAACGGGGATAGCGGGAGAAATGTGTGAGCTGTGCTCTGTAGATACAGAAACCCAAACACTTCTATAATTGCAGAATTTGTGTTATTCTTTGTCTCTGCTCAGGAAAGGAGCAGTGCCAGCTCTGCTGGTGCCTGCTGAGGAGCCGTGACACAGCTCCACCCGGCTGCTGCAGGCATGAGGCAACGCTGAGAGGGTGCTATCAGGAGCAATCACTGCTTTTGCTCTTAATGCTGTTTACTGTAGTGCCTAACAAATCGAATTACATGCTAATCAGCACACCCTGCCTGCTAGATCTATGCCAGCCTTGGCTCCTTTGCATTGCTCTCCTTTCTATTCACAGAAATAATTCACTGAGCATCACAGTGCCATGGGCTCTCAGGCTGGTCCCAATTTTAATCACATCCTTCAAGGGCAGATCAGGTCCCCACAGAGGAAATTCCCTCAGATAATGCCCATGTGAAGTGTGTGATGTGGACCATCAAAGTAAATGCACTCTGTCAGCTACTGCACTATCATTGTGCTGCCTCCCAGTCACAACTGAAGGGGTTTTTCCAGCAAGAAGTATCCTACAGTCCCACACTGGGGCAGGAGGGTGGCAGTACTATTTTGGGTGCCAGGGGAGCCCATTCAGACTCTCTCACGGTGGCCTGTGCTCAGGACAGGATTTTCAGCAACAGCTTTCCCACAAAAAGTTAGAGCCCTGCCAGCTCACACCCCATAGCTCACACAGAGGTCACAGGTTTGTTCACACTCAAAAGTTTGGCCCCATCCTGGGGTTTCCATGAGTTGTCCCTCTCCTGTATGTGAGACCAGAGGACACTCAGAGACTGATGAACTGGAAAGCTGAAAGTCCAGATTTCTGTTACTGTCCTCAAAGAACAAATTTTTGCATTTATAGCAAGTAAAATCCAAGGTAATTGGAGTAAAAGGAAAAAAAAAAGGATTACTTCAATCCTAGGGCTAATAGTATTCTGTATCTTTTATCATATCCTAAGAGTAATCCAGTCAACCTACTGAATAAGAGAGCACTCTGCTTAACTCTGCCCCATTTTCTGTTCCCAATAAAGTCAGAGCCACTTTCTGCTTCCCCTCCAAATAGCTGCTCTTTAAAAGACTCACAAAGTTGAAAAGACCTTTCTTATCTTGTGATCTTGAAAACTACCAGAGTCCCAAGTGCATCCCTTAAGCAGTGACAACAGCCCTCGCCATCCCAGATGTCCCCAGATAACCCTGAGCAAAGATCTGTGCAATTCTGCCACACGTAAAAACATACAACAACCTTACAAAGTCAGTACCTAGAATAACGAAGTGAGATGGGAATTTTTACTTTGAAGTGGAACTTTTAACGACTCTGTACTATAGCTGTGTAAGCCCTATTTTTGACTGTGGTATTTCAGCAGCCAGATAAAGTGTCCCACTAACCCCAGGAAACCGGGTGTGTTCACCATGACCCTGAGCCACCCTGGGAAGCCTGCACGGATTTCCTGCACACACCTCGCTGCTGCTCGAGCACGGGCTGGGCTTAAAATATTCCCTCAGGAGGAGCTCTGTGTTCACTGTCTGCCTCAGCCCAGTAACGTGTTTGCTTTTAAACAACCAGCAATTAGTTCATTTTCAATTAGGAAGTGCACACTGCATTAAGCCTGTGAGCCTGTATTTTCTGCAGGGATTCCCTGTGGTTCCTCAGCTGAGCAAGCAGCAGCAGAGCCCTTCTCCCTTGGGGATGGCCATGTTATTAGCATCTAAAAATTGCCTTCATGCATGCTGAGCATCATCTGTGAGCCCAAAGTGGGGGGCAGCAGCAAGGGCTGTGAAAAGGTCCTGTGAAAAGGCACTTTTTCTCCCAGGCCAGCCACAAAGCTAAAAAACCTGGTTACAGGCAGGAGCGTTAATAAAATATTTCATTTTTAAGAAACCTGCCAGAGACACAGATTGCAAAATGGGGAGATGGGTGCAGGTCGCTTTCTTTTGATAATTTTTACTTACTAATAATAGTTTTCTGTAACACAAGGACCTCAATTATTCCCCTCCAGAGCAACCCAAATGCAGTAATACATCATTAGCTTCGGCAGCTTCTGTTCCCCCACTCTGATTAATTGTAACCTTTCCTGATATTTGATCGTAAATGAGAGACTATGAATTGAGAAGCACAAATTAAATTAACGTGTCAAGGCAGCTTGCAGAGCCAGTGCTCCAGACAAATGTGAGCTGGGCTGAAACTCAATCTCCAGGAGAAAGCAAATGTCTGGGATGGACTCACAGCAGCATAAATCGCTGAGAAATCCTCTGTGAGTGAGAGGTAAAAATGATGTTGGTTCTCCTTTGGCTCACACTGGTGCAAGTTCCTGCTCCTGAGGCAAGTGGAAGGAGACCAACACATATCTGTGTATCTATATCCATAATATCTATTTAATGTATTTACTATATTTAATAAAACTATTAAAAATGAGGAAAATTGTCTGTTTTTTTTCTTTATGAGAAACAGCAACAGCAATAGTTCTGTATTTCCTTTCGGTTTAAGGATGGTTCTGAGCTTCTCGGTGAGGACCCTCTGCTGCTGGCCAGAATCAGAGCATGAGTTTCTTTTGTAAAAAAAAAAAAGAAGCATGCCCTGACTGCAGGCTTCCATTTTTAAGAATTCATCTCTACTTTTAACTGAAAACACAGAGAGCACTACCCTATATTTCAGGATGTAAAGCCAGAAGCTATACCTGTGTCTTGGGGTGACTTTATGATGCGTATCCCCTATAATCACTCTACGCCCAGACACGATTCCTGTGCCTTTCTGTGCCTTTAAACTGAGCCCCAGAGAGGGGAGAGAAAGAAAAAAAGGGCCAGACGAACTTTTTCAAAGCAGTCTGTGCTCCAAGGTCACCACTCCTCTGCGTTCTGCTGTGGGGAGAAGTGTGGAGGAAGC